>QZGG01000684.1:0-112142 GCA_006409495.1 Sedum album
TCTTCATTGGAATGCGAATGGGAGAATCATAACTTCCAATGGTTGGAGTTATGTAATACTCGGCTGGTTGCTCGACCTCAGCCCCTGCTCGAGCTGCTCCTTGCGGTCGAGTTTGATTTTCCATATCTGGTCGAGTAAGTGATGTTTGTTCTCGGTTTCTTGGTATTGTCCACGAAGTTAAGGTTAAAGGTCTAGAAGATCTCGAAGAGCTAGAACTTGAATTTGTGACGTCCACTTGCACCTTTTTCTTCGCTTTAGAGTTTGATTGCATTCACCTACAAAAAGATGAATTTTAGTAATAGCTAGAAAAATAAGCAAATGAAAGTTTTTATTACTTATTATTTTTTTTTTTATTTCGAGTGACTCGAAATCTAGAACTAAAAATTAAACTAGTGAAAGATTTTAAAAACTAAAAACTAAACACCGTTCCCCGGCAACGGCGCCATTTTGACGTGCGTATATTAGATTAATATTCCAACACGCAACTCAAAAGAATTTATAGAACTAGGGGTGACCTAGTGTCGAACCCAAGGGAACAGTGGAGTCAAGTTATATTTCAAACTCGATTACTAGCTTTTAATTCTTTACTCGATTACTAGCTTTCAATTTAGTTCTTAAGTGTTTTATTTATTTCAAAGGCAATATTATTTATTCAAAGGCAATATTTAAAGAAAAGGTTTGTTATCAAATATTAAAAACTATGACAAGGATGAGAATCCTCCACTAATACTTATGGTTTCACTCGAACAAGATATATAAATCCTCACTCTCGAATGTTGATTTATATTATAGTTATGAATTTCCTTCTTGATGACAATTTAATATAGAACGTATAGTTATATGATAATATAAATCCTCACTCCGAATGTTATTTATATTATAGAATTTAGACTGAGTAGCATTAGCATACGAATCCTCACTCCGTGTTGATTCGCACGTAAACATCTACTCGACTAGCTTCATTCCTCCGGTGTTTTCACTAATCTGTCCAAATACGCTTATTAATACATTCATGCACCAAATATACTCGCTGCTCCCGCTTTGCTAATATACTCGATCTAATGGTTGTATTGATTCTAAAATATCTAAGTTCACCTCCGGTCCTTCCCTAGAATACTACTCGACCTACTCTTCTAGATGTTTTGTCAGGACACCTATATGCTCGGGTATGATTCAACACACAAATAGTCATACAAGAATTGATTCATAAAATTAAATAATCATGTTCTAGTTATTCATAAGCATTAGGATTCATCAAATCCCATCATAAGGAAACTACTCACTCATCTCGAGTGATAATGCAAACATGTTCAAACGATTGTAAGTAAAACGATTGTAAGTAAAACAAGAGTAAAGTTTAGAAATTCTCAGTGATTGATGATCCACGGTCGAGCTCCAAGCTGCTGCTATCTCCTCGTTATCTCGAGTACAAAATTGGTTGAACAATTTCATAATTCAAACGGTCTCCTGAGCTCTCTCGGCTCCTTCTTCTTCACTTGGTTTACTCGACTTCAATCAATCACTTGGTCAGGTAGGGCCCTGCCTCCTCTTTGCTCGGTGTCCCTTGTGATGTTTATATAGTGAAGATCAATCAAAGGGTCGAGTGGATGAAAGGTCTTGCTTTAACTCCCGTCATAAATGGTCGAGTAAATGGAAAGGTCTTCTTATCCACTTGTATTAAATCACTCGAGTGGAATGAAAGGTCTAGCTTATCCACTCATTAAATGGCTCGAATAAATGAAGAGAATCCATACGAAGGGTCTTGGTCACGTGATAACTTGCTCGAGCAATGCATTCACTCGGTCGAGTAACATGAGTCTTTAGCTGTTCTAGCTCGGGTCAAGTACTTCGGTGCACTCGGTCTAAGAATTGCGGAAATGCTTCCAATTACGTCTGATTTAGGCCGAATTCACGTGCTTTTCCTCATATTTCCATTTGTGCTTCTTCTTAAGGCTGGAATCGTGTTTTTGACCTGAAACATCAATCAAAGTATCAAAAGTAACATATTTTACGTTATAATCATAGGAAATAAGCATAAAAGTAAGGGCTTAAAATAGACATTTCTAACACTGATCATTTAACTATAGATAACAGATTTTACAACTAAGTCTGCGGTGCAAGGCTTCGCTTAATTCTCTAATCTAATTATCATGCAATTGAGCTCGGAATAATAATACTAAACTTATCGTGCAATTAAGAACAAAACCTCAAAACATGTTATTCATAGATCTGAATCCAAACCGAATTCAGTAAGTTAGCTACTCATACTGAACGTATACATCTCAAGAATAAACATTAAACAACTAAAGTAACAAATCTGAATGTTGCGTCGCTTGCTCGCGTCGGCGGCGCACTCTGCTCTGCGCAGCGGATCTTCTCTAAAATCTCTCTAAGTACGCTTTTTCTGTGATTTCCATTAAGCTTTCTATTTATAGTCGTGCCTCCTAGGGTTTCCACAAAAATTTAGGCAAGAAAATCTGTAGGAAATCATCTTTATCTCTAAAAATCAGCTTTGGGAATATCTTGATCTCCAAAAACCAACTTAGAAATATTCTTTGCGCGTGATGACGTCATCACTCCGGATATTTCGCTGATTGCTGACGTCATCATTTTGCTCTACTGTGCGCGACCCACACTCGCGTGCGACACTGCTCGCGCGCTTGTTGTCTTTGGCTCTTCTGTCACTTTGTTGTCTTTTGTTCCGAGATTCAGCCTTTTTGTTGCACTTTTGTTCTAACTCTTCTTTTAAACCTGAGATACAAAACTACACCAAAAGCGTAATCTTATACTAAAATATGTTAGAATCTAGGGTTAATTGTAGTAAACCACCATTATAATATGCCATTTTGCAGAAAACCACCACGATATCAAGAAATTACCAAACGAGTATATTATAATTCTGCTGTTAACCAAAAACCACCAGCCCTACTGTTCCGTTAATTGAACCGTTAAAAGCGTGTGGGCTTATTAATTTAATAATATTTTTTTATTTTTTTTAATGACCAAAAACCACTATTATAATATCCATTTTACGAAAAACCACCATTTAAAAAATTGATTATCAAAGTACTACCAACTGCACTGTTCATGCTAGAACAGAGGCTCGTACGACAATTTAACTCGTTTATATATGTCTACTAGCTATATGATGCTTCAATTTAATCTAGATGGATGTCAATGAAGAAAATAATGCTAGAAAATTCAAAAGAAAACTCATGTTTGAGAATTTATAATTATCAATGTGGAATGGTTACCGACTGTTCGATTCAAATATAATAATTTTCTTCCTTTTATTTCTATGAAATATGATTTATTACATCACTACTTTTAAACTATAACTGTTGTACTATATTGATCTAAAAGATTCAACTATGTATTAAAGATATAACAATTTCTCACCGCATCCACAACTATTTGCTTCTTTTAGGTTTTATTTAATGAACCGTAATTTTGTAAGAAGAGTAATAATATCTTGCTAATCAAAGATAGCTAAAATTGTAGCCTCAACATCGTTACCTAGCATTACCTAAGAGTTGAATACCCACGCGTCAACATAATAATTTTGTAGGAAGAGTAATAAAATCGTACTTAGTTGTTAAAATGGTGGTTTTCTGCAAAACAAGATATTATAATGGTGGTTTTCTGCAATTATCGAAATTGAAGTTGAATACCCACGCGTCGTGTGGCGCGTGTTGTACAGTTTCTAACGGAGTTAGGTCAATGGTTGTTTTTGGTCAACGACAGAATTATAATATACTCGTTTGGTAATTTCTTGATATCATGGTGGTTTTCTGCAAAATGGCATATTATAATGGTGGTTTACTGCAATTAACCCTAGAATCTAAGAAGTGTTAAGGACCTTAAAACAGCATACAACAGTGCTCTATCAAATCCCCCACACTTACTCTTGTTCGTCCCTGAACAATCCGGCTTCTTTACCTCTTGTGTAATGTACGCATGAATGTTGGACTTACTGCGCCACATGTCTGCGCCACCCACACGACCTGCGTAACTGTGACTATACAACACAAAACTGATTTAAGTAACTAATTCAAATTTGCTCTACCTCTCTCGTGGAATGCATATCAATTCGGATGATTGGGAGATAGTCCTGTTTAAGCACCGGTCGCCGAATTCTTCTTGATTTGCGATTGCATGGTTATTCGTTTTCGCTTTTTCTGGTACATGATTGATTCGCGTTTTAGGGTTTCTGAGCTTTACGTCTTTGACGTTAACTTTAAGTTCTCGGACAGATTGATACACACTGGTTTCATGATTTCTTCGTTTCATTGCTTCGGCCTATTGAGCTTTCACTTTGAATTGAATACTTCTTTTCCTGGTCCAGATCTTAATTCTTCCCTAGAACGGTTTCCAACCATGGCCTTCGGATAGCAGCTATGGAACCACACCCCGCTCTCGCTTCTGACCAGTCGCGCGCAAGTCAGGTCATGGGTTTGCAACCATGCGCCCCTTCTTGAGCGACTAACTTCAGCGAAGACGGTCTATTTTCCCGTCTCGTCACGCCATTTAGGGTTTTGCCTTCGGCATCTGCGTGACTGAGCTTGCTCTTTATCCTTTGACCGCAAAGTACCAACCTCCACTATTACTCATAACCATACAACCGATCCTCAAGAATTGTTCGGTCGACTGCTTCTCTAGAACGTTTCTATCAGCTCCACATCCGTCTTTATTCCACTCAAGAGATACACAAAATTCGAAAAAATTAACAAAAAAATTAGAATATGTCATATATGCACAAATTAACGCAGGTGCGCGAGCACGCATACAGGTCGCACACGCCAGTGTTTCTAACACACAGTTACCTCTTGAGATGTCACATTCAGTATATCTAAAACTAAAAAAATGAAAAATTTAACTAAACTACTCCTATGATAGATGTACTACTACCCCCCACACTTAAACAAAAACATGTCCTCACGTTATGCACAAGTAGTAAAGAAGGCAGCAGCATGCATGTATATACAACAGTTCAAAAGACATCTTTGATAAGGTTGCTCAACCTGCGTTCAAAAGATCCGTGTATGATCACATTCGTAGATGAAGGCGCAGAACGAAATTGGAAGGAGGATCAAATGCATGCATTCAGATTAAGGAGGATAATATGTATTTGAGGAGTCCTCAAAGTATCATCAAGAAAACTGAATTCGGCGATAACTAACTTGTCCTGAAACTTCACGACAAAATGACTTAGCATAGAGGAAAGATCGACACTTTGCAAATGTTTTAGGAGCAGATTACATGCGAAGAACATGACAGAAAGATTTTTGAAAGAATGCGTGAAGACCACGGCATATGTTATCTATAGACCGTCTCGGGAAAGATTAGGGTTACTTCATCCTTTCAGAAGATATGGCGCACCTAACCTCCATTAAGTCACTTCTAAGTATTTGGATGAGTTTGTTATGTGTTCATGTCAAATCATGTACAAATAAAATTTGATAAAGAGGCAAAATCAAATACATACTTGAGGGTACGATAATCAAAGGATAGGATGAGAGTGTTGTGATCCTACAATCAATCATTTCTATATCTTGAGGAACAACTCGTTGTTTGCAGTCAAAAAGGTATAACAGAATGGTGGTTCGAAGAGAAAACTAAATACTAATTGAGTGTTTCCGAAGAAAGGACGCACTTATGAATGTTTTGGAGTAAATAACCCTTTTGGATACCTATGTGCTTTCATGCGACGTGTACAAGAACTATTTGACTACTGTAATGAATGCTACTGCTTAATATGATTATAACTTCTATTCACAAATAAAAATCTAGTCGAGGCTGGCATCAACCACGACAGGTATAAGGGGGATCTAGAGATAGACTGCTGGGAAGGCTTGTATTCAGAACACAAAATACGTTTAATAATAAATTTGTTAGCAACCAACAACTTAGCTAACTCAATTTTGTGGGCTTCTCTGGGCTTGGAAGAGATATGAGCTAAATTGGATTCCCATATGCGCTTCTTTTTAATCATTTTTTGTTTTTCCTTTATTCTTTATTCCTTATTTCGAATTATAGAAATGCGAGACATCAGTCGAGATTAGTCACCTAAAATTCAGTTTGAATAAATTAATCACCTAAAAATCAATTTGAAATTGACTTTTGTTTTATTAATTTACACCTGATACGTGATAAGGTAGCCAGGTCTCTTCAAACAAATAGAAAGGGTTCCACATCTATTTTCCCTCAAATTCAGTTAACGCACGTTTTTGCACTACTAAATGGAGGCATTTAGTACATAAGCTTATGAATTATGACTGTTTTTTGGATAAGCCAAAACCCCTGGAAATATGTGTGATTATATATTTATTAGTCACCTGCATGTGTTTGTTTTGTTTTGTTCTGTATTTAATTTTTTTGTGTGATAATTTAAATATAGAAAATTTATATATCAAGTCAACTAAATGCGGCAAATACAAAAATGTTGTTATTTTGATATTTTTCTAGAAACTAATAAAATATTATCTAAACTATTTTCCAAGATGACTCGCAGCAAAAAATTTTGATGCATCAGATTTGAATCCGGAAAGATGTATCATAATCCATTTATTCAAACAAGAAACAATGATGCACATATTCAGTTCAAGCTTCCTTGCCGGGTATAACTGATATATTTAAAAACATCAATTATGATCAACTTTATAAAAAATTAAAGAACTTTGTTGAATATATAGAGGGGAAATGTATCATTGTGGATCCTCTCAATTTTGTGTACTTGATTCAATAGTTTGGTGTCTAAAATAAGATATGTGCCCGTATTAAAAGACATGCATACGTGAATTTTTTTTTGCCCTCACGCAGGATTGAAGCATGCAATAAAATAAATTAAAAATCTAACATATTTATCAAAGTCTTGTAGTTTAATGCACATAAATATGCATAAAATTAATGTATAATAGGATTCATTTAATATAATTAACATGAATTGCATTTTAACTACAGGGAATATGAATTGTATCTTCAAAAGAAACCGATTACATATAGAGAATGGATAAATAGATACAATAGACAACTCATTTCCTAAAATTTGGGTACGGAAGGTTAAATGTGCTAAAAAACATGGTTAAGGATAACAACTCCACGAACCATTCATGGCTTTAAATGGCCACCATTGCACCCCTCATTTCACACAATTATCTGGTGATCATCTTTTTGCGATTCGTTGCGATTTAAAACAACGTAGTTTTGATCTTTCTGTATTTGAAAATGGCGGAGGAGAATACTAGCAAAGGAAGGAACGGTCTGCCAAAGATCACAACCTCAAGCACCGAGCAGGTTCTTTGTCATGACGACAGTGTGCCGACTGTCAAAGCCCAGACCATTGACGAGCTACATTCGTTGCAGAAGAAGCCCACAACGCCGATACACGCTCATTCCCAGCAGAACAATTTCGCCACGGAGCAAGTTCGCCTCCAATCCATCAGGTAAAACCAAACCATGAACATTCTTGACCACATTATTGAATTGTTAGCAATAAATGTGTGATGTTTTGTTATGTTATGCAGTGCCTCGTTGGCCTCTGAAGGACCGTGGTTAGTGTATCTAGAGACTCAGGAACTGTTAGGGACCTGATCCCAGACTGCAGGGACTTCACAAAGTATACACGCAGCGGAAATAGCGTCGAATGATTTCTTTATTAAATCAATCGACTATACAAAACAATAGTTTGTACTATGTAACAACACCAAAAGCTATTACAACACAAAAGTCAGCTTACCCAGGGTCAGTACCCTGTTCGTGACTTCCAGAGACGCTACCTTCACACGATTCCCCCTGAATCTGTTGTAGCTCTCTCAAACCAAAGGGCTGGGTTCTGATGCACTTTAGCCTTACTCAGAACTCCCTTGGTTGCTCCTGAGATCCCTCGCACAGCTGCTGGGATGTCTTCTTCCACCAGGTCCTCGAGACCCTTCACTCCAAGCTTATCTCCTTGATGCACTTTAGGCTTACACAAGAAGATCTCCGAACTCACTTGAATCACTCTCTAGATTCTTGAGTTTGCTTGAGTTTCGAATGGGAGGGAGATATTCAAAATGGCTCCAATCCATACATTTTGAATAGAGACCCACTTGCAGGGTCTTGTCCTCGGATGAACAGTGACCGATGGGACGACACTGTTCACTTTGTGCTTTCGGCTGCCTCCTATTATCCACTAGGTATAGCATGGCTTCCTCTATCTTTTGCAAGATATTCACGAGTTCCAAAGTCGGCTTAATTGGTACTTTCTGCAGCAAGCTTTTCTCTTTCTTATACAGCTGTCCTTCACGTGATCTGCTGTCCCGTCAGGTCCCTGATGGTTCATCTCAGGTACTTGATCCGATCAAGTCCTTCATGAATGTGAAGTCCTTCTGTCCATAACTTAGGTATATCACCTGAACACTTCATTCAAGATATTAAATGAAGGCTGTCATCATCAAAACATGGGCATGAAGATCCTTTGAGTTCACAAGAGGTATCCCGAACCTCAAAGCCCTCTTGAGGGATGTGAACCTCAGGATCTAACAATTTCCCCCTTTTTGATGATGACAAACCCACGGTAGATAATAAAATGAAAGCATATCAAATACGCATACTCAATCTATTCTATCTAGTGAGTCACAAGTATGGACAGTTCCCCCTTAACCCTAACCAGGGCTCTCACTCGAGTATCAGGGACAGATCCCTGATATGATTCCCCCTTTGTGAGATACCCATAACTCTTCCCCCTTTTGGCATCATCAAATAAGGATAAGAGAGTTAAACAAATAAGCCATCAATAGGATTAGTCAATACATGCAATAAAATTGAAATTATGCAAACTTCAAAATTAAATGCAAGATGTCAAGAGTGCATAACAAAAAAAAGGATAAATGTGGTGGGGAGCAAGGAATGGACAAGTCTATGGTGGCGTAGGGTATTAGCATTCTCCGATTCAGGTTCATGAACCTGACCCAGAAACTAGGTTCCCAACCCAGATCACATCCTTGATCTTAATCACGAGGTTCCTGAACCTCTGACTCGTACACTCTTCCTTCTTAGTCACCTCCTTGTTTTCCCTCTTCCTCTTCGAGAGACAGGAGCGTGAAGGCTGGACTCGATTTACGGCAGACTTTACCTTATCGCCTTCCTTTTTGGCGGATTTGTGGTTTCGAGGTTCATGACCCTGTCATTACCCTCCGAGGCTTCATGACCCAGTCAATACCCTCCGAGGCTTCATTCTTTACGAATTCACCTCTAATGTTCCACTGCTAGCCACCCACTTGTGACATAGCCATCATCCACATCCCTTCTAACTCCTCTTGAGCTTTTTGGATGAGGGCAGTGAAGCGTCCACTACCTTGGTGCTTCCCTCAGGGCTTGGTTCCTTCTCTGAACCTTCCTGGTTCGCATACCTGGTGTGTGCCTGCAGGTTCCTGAACCTGCTGCAGCCATAAGCGTCTTTGCTTACTGGATGCCTTCGACAATCGATACCTTGACCGTCGGTTGGTCCGCAATCTCCATTGCGTCCCCCATTGTTGCTTCAGGTCCACCTTCTGGGATCTGAACTTCAGTGCCACTACTGGAGACATGTTCTCCTTCTGCATCTGGATAGGGATCTGACATGTACTCATACCTCAGCATATTGGTCAAGTACCTGAATCTGTTCACTGACCTGAACAAGTGAATGCCATACCCATACCTTTCCAAAGACTACACAAGGGACGTTGTGATGGATTGGCTGAACCCAAAGGGTTATAAAGTGTAGAACATCACAACTGAAGTCACTCACATCTTACCTTTTAGTGAATTTTTCATCAGGTCCCTCAGTGTGTATGGCTAAGGTGGCTTATGTACACTTCCTTCATGAGGTTTGGGATCAAGATCCGGAAGGTACTTAGGCTAGAAATGAAAGACATTCCAAGCACTAACATGACAATATCACAATTAATCAAGAAGTAATACATGCAATCAATCTATCACACATAGACATGATCACATACCTCAGGCTTATAAGCATAACTAACTACCTTACTCTAACCAATCATTGAAGAAAAGTTAGGAGTACCTCACTAGGTAGAGATCATACCAAGAGCCATTCTGAACTTCTCGAAAGGTCCCTGCTCAGGGCCTTGGTGAATAATGTCCACCACTTGTTCCTCTCGAACTGATGCAATTCCTCATGCATCTCCTGAACCCAGTCTGGGTCCCAAGATCGTTCACGACCTTCTTAGACTACACCAGGGACATGAACGCAGTATGAACTCGTTCCCCCTGCAATTACGCATAACAATAGAAAATCACAAAGTATGGTATTAGATTGACTAACCCGAGTACTTCTCCTCAGTGGAACCACGTCTATTATGGCTTCCCTTCAGGAATGTGATCATTGTTATCGCCCTCAGATACCTGATCCTGTTCAAGTACCTGTCCATGATCCTCATGCTGTTCATCCCACACCTGTACCTTGGCTGGATCTTCATCAGCAATCTCTAGATCTGGACCCTGATCAGCTTCCTTCTGATCTCCATCAGCACCCTCTTGTGCTGAATATTGTCATCAGATACCTGATCCTATTCAAGTACCTGATCCTGATCCTCATGATGTTGATTCTGCGCCAGTGCCTCGGCCAGATCGTCATCAACAACCTCTGGATCCTGAACACATGCAATAGTGTTGCTAACTATCACACACAAGTCACATATACCTGATGGTCCCTGACCACCAATCGCGACTCCAAGACAAGTCCCTCAGGTTCCGAACCCTCGACTTCGTCTTCTCCAATGATGAGTATCTTCAGCAGATCCCTGACTCAATGCCTAGTGAGTAATGAAAGATGCTGCTCTCGAAACTCCTATGGGACAGGTCCTCCGACAAGTCCTCATCTGGACAACCACCTCCTGTGGTCGCAGACCTGAGACCATCACCTTCTGTGATATCTCCCTGAGATACCTGATCTGGCTCAAGTACCTCCTGCGGATCTTCATGCAACTGATCTTGCACAAGTCCCTCATCAATACCCCCTGGTACTGGATTCCTTTCGACAACCTCCTGTGCCTCATCAGTTCCCTCAGGTACTGGTTCTTCACCGGCAGCTTCAAGTGCCTCATCAACACCCTCTTGTGTTGGATTCCCATCGACACCTTCTTGTGCCTCATCGATACCCTCTTGTACCGGACCCTCTGTGTCTTCAGCATCTGGCCGTGTGAAGACAAAGACTTCTGCTGGTTCCTGACCTCTTGATCGTTGCCAGGGTCATGAACCTCAGCAGGGTTCCTTGGCATGACATTCTCGTCAAAAACCACATGTACACTCTCCTCGACTGATCTAGTCTTCATGATGTACACCTTGTAGGCTCTACTATGCTGAGAGTACCCTACGAATATGCCTTCTTCGCTTCTTGCATCAAACTTCCCAAGTTGATGTTTCCCATTGTCATGAACGAAGCATCGACACCCGAATACCCTCAAGTGTGATATAGAAGGTCTTCTGCCCTTCAACAACTCATACGAGGTCTTGTTCAGAAGTGGCCTCAAGTAGGCCCTGTTCAACACATAGCAGGCCGTGCTCATGGCCTCTGCCCAAAATCTCTTTGGCAGTCCACTCTCAAGCAACAAGGTCCTGGTCATGTCTTCCAGGGTCCTGTTCTTTCGCTCAACTACCCCATTCTGCTGTGGAGTCCTTGGAGCTGAGAAGTTGTGATGAACGCCCTGACTAGCACACCAGCTGATGAATTGTGCGTTGTCAAACTCAGTGCCATGATCCGATCTGATGCTTCTGAGTTTCTGAACAAGTGAAGTCTCTACTTCCTTAGCCCAGGTTCCGAACCGATCAAATACCTCAGTCTTTGAAGATATAAAATCGTCCATGTAAACCTTGAATAATCATCAACCAAGACGAACACATACTTGTTCCCTCCGATTGATTGAGTCCTCATTGGTCCGCATAAGTCCATATGCACCAATTCCAAGGGACTGCTGGTACTCACGACCTTCTTTGGCTTGAATGAGGTCCTTGTCTGCTTTCCTCTTGTACAGGGTACACATACCTCATCAGGTACCTGACCAAGTTCTGGAAGGCCTCGAACAAGATCCAACCTCTGAAGTTTCTGCATCAACTTCCGATTCACATGACCAAGACGTCTATGCCAAAGATTTGTGTTGTCTGCCCTAGATGACAAACAGAGGTACTCATCCGGATCCCAACTTGGATCGGTCTTGTATACCCCATTATCAACCGTGCCTTTGAGAAGAATCTTACCTGTGCTAAGAGACTTAACAAAACACCCATTAGATGTGAAAACAACCTTGTTGTTTCCTCCTTGACAAAGTTGATAAACACTAAGCAAATCAAATTTAGATTATGAACCAAGTTCACATTATCAATGCTAACCTTTCCGATAAGCTTACCATACCGGTACCAAAGATCTCACCCTTGCTCTTGTTTCCAAAGGTTATAGTGCCCCCTGGATGCTGCTGCAGTGAAGAGAAATAGTCCATTTTCCAGTCATGTGGCTTGAGCACCCGCTGTCCACATACCAGGGACCTGTTCCAGTACCAGTCCCTCTCTTCACCTGCACACAAACAATCAGTTCTTACGAACCCAAACGAGCTTTGCCTCTTTGGGTTTCTTCTTAGAAACAGAACCAACACAAACAATAGGGTTAGAAACATTAGCATCAGCTTTGACATCCTTGTCAATCCGGGTACGCGTCCCTCGCTTAGAACAACCAGGGTCCTGAACCTCAGTTTTGGAAGCTTTCCGACACTTGTTCTTCAAATGTCCCTCCTTTCCACATGGAAACAGATTTCTTCCCTTTGAAGTTCTCCTTCTTGAACTCAGCAATCTTCTTCTTACGCTTGTTGAAGTCGATCCTTGTTGGTTCGCGACCCTGAGCATTCTTTGCCCATATACGGTATCCCTTACCGTATGTCCTAGCCTTGTCTTGAAGGTCCACCTTGACATGTGGAGTACTCCTAGGCTCACCAGCTTGTGGAGGTCTCTTCAGTATGGTTACCTCACCATAACCAAGACCGGGTCTTGACTTCTTTGTTCCCTGAACATCTGTCTTTACCCTTGCAGTAGGTTCACGACCCTGCTTAGCTTGACAGGTCCTTGACTAAGTTCACGACCTTGCTTAGCTTGACCAGGTCCGCGACTAGTCTCGCAACCCTGTCTTCTGTTGAGTTCAGTCTCAAGCTGCCTAATCCTGGCATCTTTCTCAACAAGCTGAGCATCTTGCTTAGCAATCACATTAGACAACTCATAACATTTATCATGAAAGCCTCTAATAATATTAAACATATCGGTACGTGATTGAAAAGTAGATGACTTAGAGGTATTCTTTACCTCGAGGATGAGGACGATGAGGATCCACCTCTGGCCATAAGACATGTGGTCCTCTTGAAGGTCTTGACCCACATTGACTATCCAGGTCACTGTCTTCCTCGGAGTCCCCAAGCAGCGATCATGGCCTTGTTGTCCTTCGGTCTCTCACCGTGAGGTCTTTCCTTGTTGTTAGCTTGATCCACTTCTTCCTTCTGCAATCTCTTAGCAAATGTCCTTTTCTGCCACAGTAGAAACACTCATCATCCATGTTGCAGTCCTTTTCTGACGCTGGTCTTGAGTCTCTTGAGTCCTCTGATTCGAATTCAGGTCCGCGACAAAGGCAACCTGCTTTCCGGTCCTTGAGGTTCGCGACCCTCAGCTTCATTTTCTCAATGAGCATGTCGCTCTCTAGCTTAGAGACCAGATCCTCTAGAGTCATCCTCTTAGTCTCAGATAAGAAGCTAAGGTCCTTGATATGTCATCCCACTCCGGTGACAATCCTTGAAGGAAATGATGGGTGATCTCCCATTTCTCGTATTCCTTTCCGAGCCTTGACAAGGTAGCCAAGCATCCTTGAAACCTTGAGTGATACCCATGTATCGACTCATCTTGTTTTGACGAAGACTCCTGTACTTCGTCTGTGCAGTGAGGATCCTGTTCCTCCTGACGTCCCCCGATCCGTCATATATTCTCTTCAGGGCATCCCAGACCTCAGACGGGTCTTGTAGATGATGACCTTCTCTAGATCACCAGGTTCCAAAGCAGCATGCAGAACCTTCATGGCTTGAGCGTTCTTCTGAAGCTTCTTGAAGTCCTCAGTGTTGTAGAGAGCCCTCGGCTTCTCTTTCGTCTGGTCTTCATCATCCATGATGAGCTGACGACCCTGCTCAATGATCTGCCATACCTCGCCATCAAAGCAAGGACGTGTTCCTCGAACCGAATCGCCCAAGAGTCATACTCTCCCGGTTTGAGCTTTGGGGGTGTTGAGAACGAATCACCTGATGACATACCTGCAAACTAACCAAGAATCTAGAGCACAGGGCTCTGATACCAATTGAAGGACCGTGGTTAGTGTATCTAGGACTCAGGAACTGTTAGGGACCTGATCCCAGACTGCAGGGACTTCACAAAGTATACACGCAGCGGAAATGATGTCGAATGATTTCTTTATTAAATCAATCGACTATACAAAACAATAGTTTGTACTATGTAACAACACAAAAGCTATTACAACACAAAAGTCAGCTTACCCAGGGTCAGTACCCTGTTCGTGACTTCCAGAGACGCTACCTTCACACGATTCCCCCTGAATCTGTTGTAGCTCTCTCACACCAAGGATCTGGGTTCTGATGCACTTCAGCCTTACACAGAACACCCTTGGTTGCTCCTGAGATCCCTCGCACAGCTGCTGGGATGTCTTCTTCCACCAGGTCCTTCAGACCTTCAACTCCAAGCTTATCTCCTTGATGCACTTTAGGCTTACACAAGAAGATCTTCGAACTCACTTGAACCACTCTCTAGATTCTTGAGTTTGCTTGAGTTTCGAATGGGAGGGAGAATTCAAAATGGCTCCAATCCTTTGCATTTTGAATAGAGACCCACTTGCAGGGTCTTGTCCTGATGAACAGTCCGTGGCACTGTTCACTTTGTGCTTTCGGCTGCCTCCTATTGTCCACTAGGTATAGCATGGCTTCCTCTATCTTTTCCAAGATATTCACGAGTTCCAAAGTCGGCTTAATTGGTACTTTCTGCAGCAGCTTTCTCTTTCTTATACAGCTGTCCTTCACGTGATCTGCTGTCCCGTCAGGTCCCTGATGGTTCATCTCAGGTACTTGATCCGATCAAGTCCTTCATGAATGTGAAGTCCTTCTGTCCATAACTTAGGTATATCACCTGAACACTTCATTCAAGATATTAAATGAAGGCTGTCATCATCAAAACATGGGCATGAAGATCCTTTGAGTTCACAAGAGGTATCCGAACCTCAAAGCCCTCTTGAGGGATGTGAACCTCAGGATCTAACAGCCTCGCTGACGAGGGAAACCGGTCCGAAGGTGGTTAAAGGAGATCCAACCACGACTAAGACGCCAAAGGTGGATCATGCTGAACATCATATGTTTTCTTCAAATGTCAATGTCAGTGACAGTGCTCTCAAGTTCACCCACATCCTCTACAATCTTTCCCCAGCTGGTAAATTTTATCCCTACTAGTAACCCAATTTATCTTTAGCTAGTGTTTTAATTTATATCTCGATACAGAGTTGTATGAGCAAGCGATAAAGCACGAGCAGGGCTCGTTTGTTACCTCAAGCGGTGCGCTAGCTACTCTCTCCGGTGCTAAGACTGGCCGTTCTCCGAAAGACAAGCGTGTTGTCAAAGATGATACGACTAAGGATGATCTATGGTGGGGCAAGTAAGTGACTAGCAACCTTCACAATCTCGACTGATATATTATTTCGTCGAAGGTTTTGACGTATGGTACAAAAATCATGGAATGCAGGGGATCACCCAACATTGAGATGGATGAGCACACATTTATGGTTAACAGGGAACGTGCTGTGGATTACTTGAATTCCCTTGACAAGGTATTTTATCAAGTTTTTCGAAGCTTATTACTCGAATATGATTGTTTTAAGTTGCATTTTTGACGATGACATTACTCTATAAAACTCATATACATTATGTTTTCAGGTTTTCGTGAACGATCAATTTCTGAACTGGGATCCAGAGAACAGGATCAAGGTTCGAATTGTATCGGCTAGAGCATACCATTCATTGTTCATGCATAACATGTGAGTACAAACAAGACTAAAACATATATCAAGAATATTAGCATCTGTGTCCCTCCTAATTACTATGTGTGATTCAATGTTGTTTTTAGGTGCATTCGTCCAACACCCGAAGAGCTGGAGAACTTCGGGACGCCAGACTTCACGATATATAACGCTGGACAGTTTCCATGTAATAGATACACACATTACATGACTTCCTCAACTAGCATTGATCTCAATCTTGCCAGGAGAGAAATGGTTATCTTGGGTACTCAATATGCCGGTGAAATGAAGAAAGGACTGTTTAGTGTCATGCACTACCTTATGCCCAAACGTGGTATCCTTTCCCTCCACTCTGGCTGCAACATGGGCAAGAGTGGAGATGTGGCCCTCTTCTTTGGCCTTTCAGGTAAATCTTCTCTTCTGGTTGCTTCAAAATTTTCCAATTATCGATCGTTAATATTATGTATTTGTTATGCATTCCAGGAACTGGCAAGACTACTCTCTCAACAGATCATAACAGATACTTAATTGGAGATGATGAGCACTGCTGGAGTGAAAATGGTGTTTCAAATATTGAGGGTGGTTGCTACGCCAAATGTATCGATCTTTCCAGGGAGAAGGAGCCTGATATCTGGAATGCCATCAAGTTTGGCACTGGTATATATCAGCAAACCTGACGTTAAATTCCCGTAAACAGATTATTTATGTGTCTAATTTTTTGTTTAAATGCTACGCAGTTCTTGAAAATGTGGTGTTCGACGAGCATAGCAGAGAAGTGGACTACAATGATAAATCTGTGACAGGTAAACTCAGGGCCTTAAATGTGATGGGTTAAGATTGTTTAATTATTTGCAGTTGTTTCACTGGCCAAAATGTTATTCTGCTGTTGATGCAGAGAATACTCGTGCTGCGTATCCGATTGAGCACATTCCGAATGCCAAGATACCATGCGTAGGGCCGCACCCAAAGAATGTCATTCTTCTTGCCTGTGATGCTTTTGGTGTACTACCTCCAGTGAGCAAGCTAAATTTGGCTCAAACAATGTACCATTTCATCAGTGGCTACACAGCTCTGGTAAGATTTTTTCTAAACATTTTTAGTCACATATAAATTTAAGGACTTTGATATATCATCTTGTTTTTACAGGTAGCCGGTACTGAAGATGGAATCAAGGAGCCGCAGGCAACTTTCTCATCGTGCTTTGGTGCTGCATTTATAATGATGCATCCTACTAAGTATGCAGCAATGCTAGCTGAGAAAATGCAGCAACATGGAGCAACAGGATGGCTTGTGAACACGGGATGGTCCGGCGGAAGGTATGCGATCCCAAGAAGTGATCTCAATATCTAAAAATGTCATTTTTTGATACAAGAAAATCATTTGCACTTTTTGTATGTTACAGTTATGGATCAGGTAACAGGATTAAGTTATCATACACTAGGAAAATCATTGATGCCATTCATTCTGGTAGTCTTCTGAATGCCGAATACAAGAAAACCGATGTGTTTGGACTTGAGATCCCAACTGAAGTGGAGGGAGTGCCTTCTGAGATTTTGGATCCGATTAACACGGTGAGTAGCAATTTTCTCAATACTTGGATTGTACAAGTTCATTATAGGATTGCTGATGGTGCAAATGCAATGTTTGTTGTTGCAGTGGTCTGACAAACAGGCTTACAATGATACCTTGTTGAAGCTGGCTGGACTGTTCAAGAACAACTTCTCTATATTTGCCAACCATGATGTCGGCCAAGACAGGACACTAACTGATGAGATTCTGGCTGCTGGACCCAATTTCTGATCCGGCAAAAGTGAAGATGAAGCTGGATATTGAGCTACATTTATGAATAAAAAATTAAGAAAAAGCTAAAATAATATTCCAATTGTATCATTTATTTGCCAAATACTATATACACAACTTTATTCTTTATGAGTTATGTTTTTATTAAATAAAAATCTTGTTGAATTTAGATTCTACAAATAAATAAATATTTGATTAGTCAAATATGACAGGCCAAAGACTAAATGAGTTAATAAAGGAGAAACTTTTTATCCACAAAAAGATATCTTAAATTTATGATTTCTGAAATTCTTGCTTAAAAGATGTTGATTAAATGAAGAAAATGAGTCATTAAAATAACCAACAAACAGATTCACAAATGAAAATTGAATTCATATAAATTTTAAAGAATTAAGAAGAGAGCTTGATCAACTAATATATTATATTTATACTGTCAATATAAACTTGGAGCTCAAGTGAAAACCACTACCTGAGTCAACAGGTCTTGGGTTCGAGTCATGGGGTAGGAGTGAAATTCCTGTAATCCCTTTAAAAAAAATCAACAAATAAGTAGAAAAGAAAAAAAAGTGAAAACCAAAGAGGAAGATAGTAAGCAAAAGATAAGCGTGGTATTTGAAAGTTGAATAACAAAGGACTTTATAATAGAACCTATTTGATGATAATATTTCAATCAACTACCTTTAAATATACTATCGCTAGCATATTACCACATTTGATAACGTAAGTGAATCTAGAGTTTGGAAGTGAAAACTCATTTATTATATCGGAATGTACTATAATAAAAATATTACTATTATATTAAAAAGTTAATATATTTAATGAAATAGTGATAGATGTTTGTTTGGTAACAACAAACGTTATATGCATGGTCGATTATTGCAAATTAACCTAGTGTAATATCTGAAAATTGAATAACAAAGAAATATGCCACGTTTTTTTTCAAATCATAAAATACTCAAATTTAATGTGCTTTGTTAGTGATGATTTTTTTGTAGTCAAAGATACGGAAAAATATATATCAAGCAGGTTAACACACTCATGTGCCAACCCAACAACAAATACACTATACCTATCAAAAAAACACTATCAAATGGTCTAGCCACTCGCTCATGTCCCATAAAACTTGGATGTTTTCATTGTTTTCCAACTTTAAAAGGTCAAAGGTGCAAAACCAGGATTTCCTTGACCTCTTAAATAACAAGAAAAGCCTATTTCTGAAGAATTAATACGAGTACGAGAAATTCTATCATTATTTTCTATGAAAAGTCTCTTTAAATGCACGTTTAGTTAAAGACGGTCTTCAATATGGCATTAGTGTTGAAAATTATTTAATTTCTATGTGTAAAGAAAATGAGTTTATTTCATTTTTATTAGCCAATTTCGGTGTCGTGTGTTTATTGAATCGAATAGTTCAAATCTCAATAAAAATTTCTTGCAATGTGTACTATATGATTGGATATACGAATGTCAAAATTGATCGAGGACTGAGTGAGTTTTTGATGCTTGATGTTCCATAGAAAATATGTTGAAATTGAGTATGTTGGGAATTGATGTCAAAACTTGTTTGACATCTTATATCCCATGTAGGTGGGTTGAAGAAAAATGTAAAACTATATATGTAGCTACACTTATGCTATATATAAGGTGTTATGGAAAGTTCTATGAAAACACCCATGCGAGGGCACACGAGGGTGCAAATCTTTGGGCCAGTTTGGCCGAGGATCGTTGAAAGTTGTGTGCGCTTGCATTATGCGGACACAAATGAAGCTTCGTCAAGGTGGCTATTTAACAGCTTACTTTGCCTTTTGCTAATCATTATGTGCATATGTGACGTAATATATAGTTAACCTTGATTTTGCATTTTGCAAATCACTTTGTGCATATGTGACGTAATAGTTAAACTTATGTCATGCAATTCATCTAAGTATTAAATTAGTGTAGTTTTGTGTTAGGGAGATAAATAGACTTGACTAAGTTTGATGTGTCCGTTAACATCCATGTTGCCTAATCGTCCATCATCCCATTATCTTTGGGAAGCTGCAACGTTCCTAAACAATGAATGCAGGAGACTTTTCAGCTAACCGATTGGAGGGTCGCTCCCCCTTTGTATATCAACTGAAACACAAACAACAATCTCCTGCAGTTTTACTGATGATAGTCAAAGGTGTGCCCCATTTTGCTTCTTCTAATTTGTGCAGTCAAATTGAAGTTGAGTTGTCGTATCTTGTGAAGCAAGTTGCCTAACCACACACAACACTTAAGGAATGCAATTTAGCTTTAAGGAAATTGCCGAGTACGCTTGAACAACAAATCTGATTTTCTATTAATGCTCAGTTTCCATACAATATTATTATGTTAAATAATTTTAATGGTACTCAGATCTTGTTAATATATTGTTGCTGACAGTCAGTTAGTTATATCGTTACCACTGTTTAAGCAAAAAGATTAGCAACAACAATACCGTACACGTTTGCACCTATACTAACTGTGGACGGAAAGTATATGTCCGCTAATAGCAAGAGAAGCGTTAACCTTGGCACAGAGACTGGAGTTGTGGTTGAACGAAGAAAAACACTATAATAGCTGTGAAGATTGTAAGTATTAAAAAAGCTACGCATACAAAAATTCAATCAAAAGTCATTTTACTAACAGAAATGCCTTAAGCTTACTATGATGTCTCATTCGTACAAACTGTTAGTGAATAAAGATTTTTTGACATTAAAATTTTGAAAATTATTCGTACAAGTTTCGATGCTTAAGTAATGAATAACAAGAGTCATACTTTAAGCGTTTCATATGAACGTAAAGCAAAAATGCTTTACTAACAAACACGAGGAAGTAATTGTGAAAGAAGCATATAAAGTCCACTACGCCAGAAAACACCCTTACGCGACACTACCTAAAGAGTCGCGTAACTATGGTATTAGTCACACCATCACTTCTGTGACTTACCGTAAGTCACATAAGGTAAGTCGCGTAAACCCTGTCGGATAACTTTTACATGACTAACTCAAAGTAAGTTAGTCACTTATAGTACCCCCTTTTTGCGACAAAAATAATGGTGTCGCATAAGTACGAGTCATATAAGGTGATCTACAAATTTGTGTATGTCACATAAAGTATGAAGCGTGACTTAAAAATAGGAAATTTGGTGTCGCATTTACTATGAATTGTGACTACAAATGTCAGGTCATGGTAGTCGCATAAACTACTTTGTGACTTACTTCTTTATAAACTTGTTTGTCGCATAAACTTCTTTGTGACTTTCTGCTTTATATACTTGTTTGTTGCATAAACTACTTTGTGACTTACCGTATCAACAAATGTTTGTCGCGTTGAATTTGTAGTGTCATTCTAATTAGTCACTTGACTCCACATATGGGACAAGCAAATGTCATGTTTACCAAATAAATTTACATAGCAGACGATATTACTACACATCATAAACCCTGAAATTTAAGAGTTTGCTGCGCTGCAACAAAAGTTACAAGATTCACATAGTTTGCTGCTCACAAAAAGTTCAAGCAGTCTTACAAAACACATACATAATCTTGCACTGAGCACAAGATCCAAAAAGTCATAAAAGTTTAAGTCTCAAAACATTAACCTTCATGTGAGACTTGCCCTATCGGAAGCATTGCTAGCAGCGCTTGAACCTCCTCTTTGTTGTTCCTCCAGAATTCGGATTCTTTCCTCTAAAGTAGAGACCTTGGACAGCAACATAGTATTCGTCTTCTGGATTCTTGAACCTCCTCTAGGGAGTGGAGGGCGTCTGACTGTCCTGCCAACTCCAGAAATGATTGTTCCTTTCTTTTGGGGAACAACGTCTTTGATAATATGAAGCTGATCTTCAACCTCGAGTGGATTATTGACCACACTTGAATCTTCATCCTGGTTCGCAAGCATTTCATTCACTTTCTCCTTCATCTTTGCCTACGAAGAACATAACCAATAGATACAGTTAAATGAAAATAAGAAAGCAGATTGTATAATGTTAACAGAACATAACCAATAAATATCACTTTACAACAGTGAAAAAAGAACCACAGCATACAATGTATCTGACCACAGAAATCATAACCAATAACCATAACCAATATACATCGCTTTACAACAGAAATCATGCTGTGGTAAATTATAACCAATAACCATAACCAATATTAACCAATAACCATAACCAATATTAACAGTACTTTGCAAATTAACAGTACCAACAGAAATCATAACCAATAACCATAACCAATATTAACAGTACTTTGCAAATTAACAGTACCAACAGAAATCATAACGAATAACCATAACCAATAATGTATATTATTGAACTTGATAGATAATAGTTACCAAGTACCAACATTCAGTACACACAATTTCCAAATCAAAGAATGAACAAACAATTTAGACAAAAATATTCAATACCAAGCAAATCAGTACACAAAATTTCCAAATGAGATACTGTACAGTAAATAACAATTACCGCATTAGCAGCTCCAGTGGGATCTTTGGAGTATACCTCCTCATATACATCTATCAATGGTGCATGGCTTCCAGATTCAGCAAACTTCTCAGCACGCTGGCCAAACGGGACTTTATCAGAATGATGGTTAGCTCGACCAGGTACTTTTCTAGCGTCTCTTCTTTTTTCACTAATAGCCTGCCATGGTCATAAAAACAGTCAAGGAAATAGTAAAAGTTGCATTGGACACGTAAGTGATAATTATAAAATTCGATAGACATCACCTCATTTTCTGGTGTGCTAAAGTGATTATGCAACCACATCCACTGTTCTGGTCGTCCAAGAAATTCTAAAGGAATTTTATCCTTATGATCAAGCCAATGCCTCCTACATTCTGACTTCCAGTTTTTGTACCGCAAACTTGCTTTCTCTTCGATGAAATTACACAACCAGTCATCGGTATGGTCAATAACAAAGTACGGCTGACAACACAATTACACAAAACACATTACAATATATTATTGTTATTATAAAGTAAAGAAGAAAAATAGAAAAACTTACTTCCAAATTGAAGATCAAAACATCCCAGGACTCTGAGAAATCCAATTCATGGAAACTTGGTGCAAGCATTGGTATTTTTTCACGTACAATTCTTCCTATCTCATGGGACATCAGACTTCCATACTCATAGTTTGAGGGACCGTTATGTCCTACAGCTTTCTCGAGCTTCAGAGGGTGCTTAAGAGTTGCAACTAGCTCGTGCAGTTTCTTCCCGGTGTTAACTCCTCTCTTTTTCTTTGTCCCCCCTTCACCTACAAAAGTGTATTAAATTTAGTTATTGTTTAGTGCTAATTTTGAAACATTAATTATTATAAACCTTAAACAAAAATAATACCTTCACTTATTATGTCCTCATTGCTGCATCTTATGCTCAAAGGGATGTCTCGAGCTTCAGAGGGGCCACCTTCTACTGTCTCGGGTAGAGAATCCTCTGTGTTCTCATATGTCACACTAGCAGCTGGAACCGAAGGAGGGACAGGATCGATAATAGGAGGCGGCAGTGGTGCAGGACTAGTTCTTGACCTGATTGGTTGAATCTGAGGTTGTGGTGGCAGTGGTGCAGACTTCTCAGGTTGTGGTGTTGGAACTTGTGGTGGCACTGAGCATGGAGGAATGGTTAAGGGGGCAGTCTTTAGTTTTTTAGGTGGACTTTTTCCAATGAATGTGTTTGGGCGAGATGCAAACTTACTTGTGCATCTAGGACTTCTACGAGGACTAAGCAGATTTTGGGTTGGCTTGGGAAGGACAGGTTGTGTAGGAGGTTGTTTGTAGGATTTTGACTTGGGTTTTCACTTGGGTTTTCACTTGGGTTTTCACTCGGGTTTTCACTTGGGTTGGGAACGACAGCAGGTGCAGTAGGGTTTTCACTTGGGGTGGAAACGACAGCAGGTGCAGTAGGTTTGGGAAGGACATGCGCGGTAGGAGGTTGTTTGGTAGGAGGTCGCTTGGCAGGAGGTTGTTTGGTAGGCGGTCGCTTGGTTTTCGGCGGCGTAGGGCTGAGAGTAGCTGGAGGACGCCTGACTGAAGGTGAGCGAAGGTTCATCCGGTCCTTAATCTCAGTCAGATTTCGTTTCTTTGGTGCCATTCCTGCAAGACACACATGGGTCAGACAACTATAAACATCAAAACCAAGGAATTGAGAGTAGAGATTCATACCTGATGGAAAATTGAGCTTCGTCTGGAGGTCGGCATCAATACAAAGAGAACACTACATATGTTTTAAGTACATCTTAACAATCCTTCAACATTTTAACAACACATGTTTTAAGTAGAATACATTTTTATGGGTTATCATCCAAGTCTTGGTCTTCATCTTGATCATCCTCATCCTCCTCAAAAGATTCTTCATATTCATCGTCACTTGAATGATCCTCATATGCTTCCACCACTTTTGGTATTTCTTCTTCTTGATCTTCTTCACATGGGTCGTTGTATGAATCATCCTCATTTTCTTCCTCGTTTACAACTTGATCGAAAACATGTGTAGGCTCTATCTCTTGATATGATTCGGATCATCTTGTGGTTGTATGAACATTTCATTCCTTGCAAGTGAACTATGACTATAAGTTCCTCTATGGTTAACAATATTTACCACCTTCCAATTTCCACCCGCCTTTGGGTCGTCTAAGTAAAAAACTTGTCTAGCCGTAGTTGCGAGACAATAAGGTTGGTCCTCATACCAACTAGTAGATGTGTCAATTGATAGAAGTCCATGATCAACTTTGGTACTTCGATTGTCTTTTGGATCCGTGTTAAACCATTGACATTGAAAAACCACCACGCTCATTTCATCCGTGTACTTCAACTCAATAATATTCTGAAGAATGCCATAGTAAGTTGCATCATCCGTCTCCACCATTACTCCACTATTTTGTGTTTGTAATTTTTGATCACGCTCCCAAATAACATATTTGACGCCGTTGACATAGCAATGAGAGTAACAATAGTGCTTAAGTGGCAATCGAGCTAAAATGTGTAATTCCCCGAGAATAATATGAATCTCTTTTTGAGCGTGGTGAGAGCCTCTCGTATTCTTCCTTCAACGAAAGTATCTACAAAATTAATTTAGGAAATAATTAAATAATTAGAACGCTACTTTCAAATAAAAAATAAACATAGTAAAACATTATAAACAAACATCAACTTATATTTGAAAAGCAAAACTCACCCAATTTAGGAAATACGGATGAAAATGACTAATCCGATCGTCATTAGAAGCATTAGGATACAAATCCCAAAATTGTGTCTTGTGTGCTTCTATGAAGTATCTAGCTTCTTCACAATTTTCCATCACACACCAATGGGCAATATTTATTTCCTTTGAGGACAAGCTTACTTTTCGCATATATCCATCCGGTTTGATCAAATTGGAAAATACCGAAATTGTAAATGAGCTTGGACTTTGTATACTACAATCCATGGGAGTATGAGACGAATTTATATAGAGCTTGCAAAATGTCACACATTCTTGTACAATGTACTGCTCTGCAATGCATCCTTCCGGATATCGTGTATTCCTAACGGACTTTTTGTAGTGACCTAATTGTCTGCAATAAAACAATAAAGTTATGAATTTAAATTAATATATTTGAAGCAAAATTAGGAAATTGATAATCAAATTAGGAAAATTGATAATCAAATTCCTTCCAAGCAACTCCATCTGAAGGATGCCTAATATCACCGTCGGTAGCAATCCTCTCACCATGCCATCTCATCTCTTTTGCTATGTACGGAGACATATAAAGCCTCTTTAATCGAGGAGTTAACGGAAAATATCGTACAACTTTTCTTGGAATTTTACTACTCCCTTGTTCTTTCATATATCGTGATTCACCGCACACCGGACAACAATCAAAGCTCTCATATTCTTTGTAGAATAGGATGCACCCATACTCACATGCATGAATAGATTCATAACCCAAGTCCAAACCCTTCAAAAGTTTCTTAATATCTCGGTATGAACTAGGATATTTATTTGGAGAAGGAAGCAAATCTTTTGTAAGCTTCAAGTGATCATTAAAGCTCTTGTCGGACCATCCATTGTCAACCTTCGCTTGCATTGCTTTTAATATGGTTTCCAAAATATTCTTGTCACTACCTTCATAAATCGGACTTTGTGCTTCCACAACAAGCATTTGATACATATCATAAGTTGCATCATCAAATTGAGCTTCTTCAACTTGAGTCGTATTCGTATCACTATTTTCTCCTCCCCTCGTCTCATGCACATGTCTAATAGGAAATGCATCATTGATGATTTCAATTGCATGATTTGCACAACTACTACTCCCACCTCTATGAATGCTCATTTGTTCCTTTTTCTTCTTAAGATATTCACGCCGCATTTGGTACATTGATGGACGGTTAGAAACTTCTCCGTGATAGATCCATGTTGTATAATCATGCATTATACCATATTCATTCAAATGAATATACATTTGATCTAACGTCACTCTTGCATTGCACAATCTACACTGCTTGCAAGGACATAAGTGAGTATCCTCGGACGAATTAACTCTCACAAACTCTATGAAACTTCTAATGCCCACCAAGTACCTTGTCTCCCATCTTCCCAACGACATCCAACTCTTGTCCATAACTTTCCCTACATAAAATGCAAAATAAAATAGCTACAATGTAAACAAAGGAATGAGTTTCATTTTGCACAAAGGAATGAGTTTCATTTTGCACAAAGGAGTGAGTTTCATTTTGCACAAAGGAATGAGTTTCATTTTGCACAAAGGAATGAGTTTCATTTTGCACTTATCACATACCACATCAAATGAAAACCTCCGGTCAGAGAGTGAGTAACGAGTTAATTAGAGGAGCAGCTGGTCATCCCAAAGCAGCAGCATTTTCAGTGCTGGTAGCCTGCCCAATCGCCGGTGCTACACAACTACTTTGTTCTCAATGAAGGCACGAATATATCAGCAGCTACTTTGTTCAATGAAGGCACGATTGTGGCCGGTGCTACACAGCTGAGTTATACCCAATCGCCGGAGAGGAGAGATGGGATGTACTGGTGTTTACAAACTGAAATCGCGTGTTCCCAGCAACCTGTGCACCTGAGATCTAAAATTGCTTTTATGCGACTAACTTTGTCTAAATAAGTCACAAGAGGACAATCTAGTTGTTGAAAACCAATAAATGTGTCGTACGAAATTAAAGTATCATGTCAGTTGTGCAACAATTAGTCCGTTGAATTTTCAAAATAACCATTACGTGACTTTCTTTGGTAAGTCACACGAAATCCTGTCGCATAAGGACCCTTATGGGACTTAGTTTGGTTAGTCACAATTAAATTAGTCGCATAAGTACTCTTAAGTGACTCGCCTTGGGAAGTCGCGAAAGAGTAGTCGCATAAGATAATACATGTGACTAACTAATTAGGTTAGTCATATAAGGTATCTTATGTGACTAAATATAATGTGACTACTTCAAAGTTTGTCGCTTAAGCCATTTTCGGGCGTAGTGGTCAAGCATTTCTCAATTCCCTTACAGGATCTTAGTGTAAATTCATATGGCATATAAACCGAGAATAAAGAAAATATCTTGCATTTTTTCAGTATCTTGGGTCTTAAGGATTGACTCTGACTCATATTAGGCACTACGCCATTTTGAACACTACGCAACATAGAAAAATTGATGTTGCATAAGTGTCTGTTGCATTAGCCTACCACGACATTTAAGTTGACATTGCATAAAAGGACACGTTGTCTTTAATAACTTTTGGAACATACACTAACGCAACATATAAACATATGTTGCATAATTCGAAATGATATACTAATGCAACAAACAGACACGCAACATCATAATTTATGTTGCGTAACACGAAGCAGGGAAAACTTGTTGACTTTTCAACGCCGTTGTAAATAAAACGTACAAGGGTTTTATGATGGTTGGTGTGGAGTTGTTTGTTCTCGTTCGGTTATGCAACATACGTAGTCTTTGTATGTTGCAAAAGTATGTTCACATTACATTAATGATGAAACTACGAAGGAAAATGAGGAGGGAAAATTGAGGGGGAAAATGTACAAGAATGAATAATGGGTAAGAGGAAAATATTTCGTGGAATAAAAAAGGGAGTAAAAAGAGGAGGGAAAGTGAGAAGGATAATCGATAATGATAAATATTTAGATTTATTATTCTAATTTTGATCCAACAACTTATATTAACCAACTTAAATTAAAAAAATACTTAGATTTAATATTCTAATTTTCCTATAATGATATTAGTTCAAGATTAAAACTAATTAGGAGATAAAATGTGTGATAAGAAAGAAAAAGTGGAAATGAGAAAAAAATTATGAAATAAAAAAGGAGAAATTACAAAATTAAAAAATTTAAACATTTTGTTTAAACAAAGAATATACATTTTTGGGTGTAGGGTTTGAGGTTTGAGGTTTGAGGTATAGGGTATAGGGTTTGGGGTTTGGAGTTTGGGATTTGGGTTTAGGGTGTAGGGTTTGAGGTATAGGGTATAGGGTTTGAGGTTTGGGGTTTGGAGTTTGGAGTTCGAAGTTATACATGAAGAGTAGGGGGATCATTTACACTCAATTCCTTCGTATACTTAAAAATGTGTAATTTTTCATAATAAAAGTATGAAAGTCAACTTCCATGAAATTCTTAAATAATGTTCATAGTTCAATATTAGTATTAGTTAAGAGATACATGTGTGATAAGAAAGAATAATAGATAAGATGAAAATTTGTAGTATATGCATAATCATAGGTCCATTTGGATTATCATTAAGTTTAACTATTTTATATGAAAATTTAAATTTCATCATTTAGAATTAATATTCAATTTTAATACTTGCAATTTCTAACATTATATACATGTAACACTTAAAGTTTAAGGTATATGTTATATGTTATGTTTAGAATGCATGGTGTAGGGTTTAGGAGGAAAGTTAAATTCAAAGGGTTTGGGGTTTAGGGTATAAGGTATAGGGTATATGGTTTAGGTTTGTGTATTTCATTTTTTAACATCCTTTTGTAAAAGAACTTGTAATCAAAATAAATAAATAAATGTACTTAATTTTATGTATAATTTTTAATGTGTAATTTTTGTACTATTTTAATGTAAAAGAAGTAAATGATGCGTAATGTAATTATTTTTAATTTTAGTTACAATTTCTAAGTATGGAATGTAAATTTATGACTGAATATTTTGTGTAATTTTTTTGTAGTAATGTACTTATCTCTATGGCATATTTTGTTTAATATTGTATATTTTCGTATAACAAATTTTAATTTTTTTACAATTTTGGTTAAAATTAATAATAAGAAAAAATCTAAGTATGTATATTAAATATTATGATTTATTTAATTTTATTTTAATTTTTGTAGTGTTTAATCCAACCAAGGATTGAATGAAGGGTTGAGATTCTCATCCAAGTGAACTTGTGTTAGCCAATCATTTTTGACCACATCATTCATAATAAAAGGGGGAATGATAACAAAAGAAGGAAAAGTGAAATTGGTTAGATTCAATCTGAGCCGTCGATCACTTAACCCTAATATTAAAAACACTCGTTTCCTTATCTTCCACTGCCGCCTCCTTCAACTTCAACACTCCCCTCTTTCCTCAACTTCAACACTCCCCTCCACATCCATCGAAGGTGACTGCCTTCTCCACTCTATCGATCTAGGGAGTCAGTCAAACACGACGAGACTAGAAGCAACGCTTTGGAGTTCCAAGCTTGGAAAGAAAGTGATTGTAAATAACGAGTACATCATGAGCTAAGCGGTGAGCTGGGTTGGAGCCACTCCAATTCGTATTTTGTAGGTTTTATTTGTTTAGCCTTTCTGTTGTCAGTATAATGTTAAGTGTGCTGTGTGATGCATGTAAGCCGGTTGGAGGTGGTAGACTGGGGCATATGAGAAGTATGTTGAGCACAAAAAGTCGTTGATGGAAAAAGATATCCAAGAAGTTTTGCGGTCATGACTCTCCAGCGATTCTGATAAGGATGAGATGGAAGACTCCATCAAGTCCAAAATCTTCATTGTCATGACTCCACCACTTGATCTAACCTTTCACTTAAGGTTGTCTGAATCTTAATTTCCAGTTTAGCGTTTAATATTTTGAGTTTCTTTTAATGTATTGGATCTGACTTGCAGGAAAGGGGACCTGCCAACATCTACTTCACAATTACCTCAGCTACTTACTCGGAAAAGATCGGAAATATCTAGAGAGGCCACAAGTCCCCAACAACTTATTCCTCATTGTTTCACAATGTTTAAAATTTGCGATTTGAAAGTTGATAATGTATGTCAAAACCTGGATATTTTTGGATTGTATTTAATAAAAAGTTGATAATGTATTTGAGCATTTTTGAATTGTATTAATAGAAATCAAATTTTAATATTATTTGGTTGTGTGATTAATAATACCTATATTGTATCAAATGGAAATATAATTATTATTGTGCGTTTAATTGTGTTCACCCTCATATTGTGTACACTTATGCAACATATCTCAGGTTGCGTTAAAAAAATATTGCATTGAGAAAATCATGTTGCAAAAGGTAAAACGTTTATGCAACTTATCCTAATGCAACAACATAACGTTGCAAAAGTGATAAATGCTTATGCAACATACAATACGAAGTATGTTGCACGACTTATGCAACACGACCTATGACACAGATATTTTTGCGACATGTAGTATGTTGCATAACGCTTATGCAACACATTTCGACTCTTTTGCAACATTTCTCGCTATGTTGCAAAGTCATAAAAATGTCGTAGTGAGGATAAATCGATTTCGAATCTTGACTACAACTTATCGCCAATTTCTTACATTGGTTTTTAATGTGACTAAGAACATGAATGCATACCAAAGTAACCAACTCACAAATGTCAACCTCATACATAAGTCGTTAATAATCTTTCCCTTTCCATAAGACCTAATAAAGGAAAACTTCTTGCTAAAACCATATCTAAATCAAATGAATAAAATGAGACTTTTAAAGTAGTGATATAAAGTCCAACAAACAACAACTCCTCAAGATAAGTGTAGGTAGATGATTGGCATGCCAAAATGTTGTTCTACCCATTTAAGAACTACAAAATGATGATGAGGGGGGGATCAATTGAATTCTACTTTACTTTCTCCCTTAATTTATCTTACTTTAATGTCGGTTTAAAAAAATGAATTTTTTTCTCTTCCAGTTTAAGTATTGTTTCAAAAATTGAATAACTCTATGAAAAAGATATTTTTTGTGAATAAAATTGGATCACAACTAGATTTCAATTTAGTTATCACAATAAGTTAATTTTCAAAAAACATAACTTGAACTTAAATGGATAAATCTCACGAACCATGTAGCTAGATAGAAACTTGTTTGTAGAGATAAATGCAACATGTTACATGTCTGGTGTGAATACCCGGTTGAAGCTGGTGGTTGAGCCCATATTCATGATCAAAATGACCATCTTTATGTGACATGATCAAAAGTTTAATGACCATCTTTATGTGACAAATGTATCTTTTAATACTTGAATATAATACACGGAAGGAAAAAACACTGTCAGTATCTCAAATTTTGTGCAAGTTACTCCCTCTGTCCCACTAAGTTTGTCCACTTTCCTTTTTTAGCGTCCCCTAATGTTTATCCACTTTCTTTTTTTAGCGTCCCCTAATGTTTGTCCACTTTCCTTTATTCTCCACCACACATTCTACTTTTTCACTCATTTACTTATTATTCATTTATTCTCAACCACACATTTTATACCTTCTTTCTATCTTAATTTGCGTGCAAATGGTGCTTTTGGACAAACTCACCGGGACGGAGGGAGTACTAAACATGAGATACATTATAAACCCACTGTAGCCAAAACTCACTTTGTAAGTGAGAACAAATCCCCATTGTTTCACATTGTAAGTTTGACGCCTCAAATAGTAAAAATGGTGTTGCCTATCATTGTGTAATACTCCCTCTGTCCCACTTTGTTTGTCCACTTTCCATATTTGGTTTCCCCTTAAGTTTGTCCACTTTCCTTTATTCTCAACCACACATTCTACTTTTTACTCATTTACTTATTAATTATTTATTCTCAACCACACATTTTATACTTTCTTTCTACCTTAATTACCGTACATTTTGTGCTTTTGGACAAACAAAGCGGAACGGAGGGAGTACAAGCAATATTGTTTAAATATCAATATTTTGATGACCACAAAAGACTTACTGTACTTATCAAACTAGCAAATACTTTCTCCGGTCCAGACCTATGTGAGACAGAAAACTTAAAACATTAGACGCGTTTGCCAATCATCCACTCAACACTCTCTCACTTCGTTTGCGTCATCCTATAATATTTGTTAATTAGTCATTATCTAGTTTGCCAAACTAAGAGATTGTATTTTTGAAAGATGTTTCAAGATATTTTGAGTCTTTATTCCTCTAAAACTCTAATATAATTATAATATGAATCAACTCCATGATTTTCTTGATCCAACCTGCAAATTCTGAGAATGTTCATTTCGGTTTTTAAAATGGCGCATATTCCAGCACTTCAACTTCTTGAGTTGCATCTCTCATTTTCTAGTTATAGTGATTCAAGAACTCTTGAATCTGTCCTAGAACTAATATTCATGTTCTAATCTAATGCTACTTCAAGATTCAACAATAGCACAGCCTAATAAACTAAACTTTAAGATAACAATAAAGAAACGCACACACCGATTTTTACCGAGGTTATATGCTTCAAAGAGCTTTACTCCTCGTTGAGCTCTGGGGCTCGGTAATCCACTATACTGCCGGTAAGTTGCCAGAGAAACGTGTGAGAACCGGTTACAACAACCTCACCTCTAAAACCCTCACTAAGTTCAAACAACTGAACCCAGCAACAGATACAACCGATCTGAACAATAAAGGGCTAGAAAGAATCCTTTCGAAATGCTCTACAACAACTGTATCAACACTCAATATATGCGCTCAATGAATCGAATGAAAAAGGAATACGAAGCTAAAAACCCTAAATCACTTGCGACGGAGATGAGATAAAGAAAAACCCTAACACACCTCAAATTTAGAACCTCATTTTTGACATGGCACGGAGTTTTAAATTTTATAACAAACGAGCAGTTAGTTTTTTAATTATATTTTCACCTATTTGATTACAAGTCTAAATAAAAAATAAGTACGAATGAGAGTAAAAGCTTAAATTAATAAGTTTGTTATTAAGTACGCATGTTATGTAGCATGTCGATTATGTAACAAAGAAAACCAACAATTATGTATTTCAACGAAACTTGTTAGAAATAAAAGTGATTTTCACACGAAATTTTTTCCCACTTATTTTTGTTACTTATGTATATATTACCAGCAAATTATAGATCGTTGATTTGTCATTTTATGGCATTTTTTTGCAGTGGTGATCCCTTCCCATCCAGCAATAATAACTTCACCCCTTTCTTTGACTATTTCTTGACATGCATATATTCGATCCCCCTACAGTAAACGGTTCTTATTATCTCATATCCTCAGCAGCTCAATTTATTAGACACTAATTTTCATCTATATATTATCGATCACAACTCTCCCTCAGGCAGTTCCAGTCTCAAAGTTGTGTAGCTCTAAATTTCAGCCATGTTGAATCTACTCAAGTCAGCCTTTTCGAAGCTAACATTTCTACTACCATCTTCAACCAATTCTTCAGCTGGAGCCGTTGCGAACATCAACAGGAACACCTTCAAAGTTGAAGACGTACTCAAACAGCTGAAAGCTGGTAAAAAGTTCCTTTTCAAGTTCTTGTTTGCAATAATACCATACAAAGATCAGGAAACCCTAGATCCAGACCTCGAAGTGGGTGAACGATCAATAATAGCTACTGAGAGTACTAAAAAGCTCCCCTGGTCAACTATAATCTTAACGTTTTGTATTGCATGGGTGGTTGGACGGTCATGTATGCCGAACGATACGAGGTTAAAGCGGGGATGGTTATACAATGTGGTTACAATGACAGTCACATTGGCCTTTGGGTGTCTATTCGCAGCTCATTTGATTTCCGCAAACTTTCCGGTGAATTCTCATGCTATTTCAGTGGTGGGTATTTTGTTAGGAGTAGTTTCTTTTTTCATGGCTGCTTCAATTACTCTAACTGTCCCGCTCATATCTGGACTTTGGTTGCTACTTTTGGGTGTAATTGTTGCCGTTGTAGCTAGCAGTTATTGTAGCAAGCCACCTTTTCAGACAGCCGACGAATCACCATCAACGTCCGGAGCACGTTTCTCTTCATGATACAGATGACAAACTACATATCATAATATTAGTAACATTTGAGCTATGGCGGATTGTTGGGGTTATGCGGGGTAAGGTATAGGGAATAATTTAATTGGTTTGAGAATGAGGATTGTCCATTTCTTGACCAATTTTTTAAAAATGAAAAGAAAAAAAGATTGTTTGCCTTTTGACCGGCATAGAGAGAGATTGCAAGCAATTTGTTTTATGCATGTTATCAGAGGCGGCGGACCTTTGCCTTGTTGATGTGGGGCAGTTTAATGGTTTTTATGTCGCATCATATAAGTATTACTTTATTTTAGTATTTTGTCCCTACTAGTTTATCTTTCATCCTCTCATGGAGACAAAAGTCGGTTGGCACTTTTTTCCTTTTGTTTAAATATTTAGCCCTAATCAGAAAATACAATATACAATGCAAAAGAAAGAAAGAAATACATGGCTAGCTGAAAACAACGTATTTATAGTGTTTTTATAGATAGGAATTAAGCTGTTTTATCAAAGTCAAATGTAATGTTAAATACTTTATTACTACCGTTTTATATTAAGTGGAATAGAGCGTTCGGTAAATTTCAATTTATCATTTGGCAAGCGTCGATTTCACATAATTGTTCTATTTACGTACTATATCAAATGTATTGATTATTTGGTAAATTCAAATATCTACAGTTTGGTTGATTCTTTTGGAAAGATATTTATGTATATTAGTTTAAAACTTATATACGTTATCTAAATTTATTATTTTATAAATTCGGTACGTACATCAATTTATTAACAAAATATGCCAAAAAAAATCTATCAATTGTAAATTTACCAAAATTATCAAACCGAATTAGTTTGAAACTATAAAATTAACTGATAAATTGAAACTTAGAGAAATTTACTCTCATACTCAAAATTGATGTTACACCATTCTACCCATTACACAACATATACGCCTTATTTTTTTAAAGTTGGTCGGAGCCAGCAACTTCATTAATAAGGATCCCAAAAATGGAAACTATAAGTATAACGAAGGCCAAATCTGACCCTCAAGTGCCACATGAAGTTATAAAATATCCAGCTTAAAAATGAAAATATAAGTTAAAAATCTAGTCTGGCCTGATAACAGAGACTCCCAAAAGAGAATTATTATTCTGAAATAGTAAGTTGCACAGGTCACAACCATATTTCAAATAAAAAACAATGTCTTGCCGCAAAGAATAACTATAAGATAAACTGGAAACAAATTGAATAAAACCTTTTGCAAGCAAATATTAGTATTTTACAACTGATCGATATCAGATAATCTTTGACACAAGCACTGAAGCTCTGGAAGACTACAGATCATGTGAGACCATCTCAAAAGATCTTAAAATTATAAAAGAATAAAGAGAGTGAATCTCTAGATAATTAATTTGAAATAAATTGAGACATTACTCTATCTTAGTGCAAAAGGACACCGCAACAAAAGTATTATGTTGAATAAATAAGTCGTTGTATAAAAACTCCATTACAATAAAAGTGTAATAAATTGTCTCATTTACGTGAAATGTGTGGGAAATATAATAAAAACTAGAGTAACATTCCAAAATGTCACAATTGTGATTTGCTGCGTAAATCTCATCAAAGAACAATATATTATAACACAAAAAGAGTCACTTGTCATAAAATATGTTATGTCAAATGATGTGTTGAATTGTCAAAAGGTAAACAATATAGCTGGATACGAGGAGTCGAGGATTAAACGATACAACAAAATACTTTGTTACTTTAGCGTGTCTTGTTGCTTAAGTATATATGAACCCTAAACTCTAATCCTTAAACCTAAGATGTACAGGTTTTAGGGTATTTGAAATCCTATTCCAATTTATCAAACACAATTTATAACCTATTAACCTATATGTCCTAGGGTCAAACTCAGGAAAAAGCTTAACTAACTTAAATAATTTTCATTACTAAATTATGTAAATTACTTATAAGGGGGATTTGTTTGAGTTCAAGTAGTTTTACTAATTTAAACTAATTAAGGTACCTTATCAGCGATAGGAGTTTCTTCTTATGTATAAATTATGACTTATTGATATTATTAGGAGTATATATCAGATGCATCTTAATTTGCTCCCAACATTCAAAATTAATTAATGTGTTCTTTTTTAACCACATTCATAAAGAATGTATTTAGAGGGTAAATAAGTTAGATAATATAGTGAGTAATAGATTTTTCTGAAATGATATGAAGTTGTATTTATATATTTTTTTAGGTTTTTTGCCGAAAACCACCCCTTCAATAGGTCAATTTGAACAAAACCGACTCTTCAATTTTTTTTTGACTTAACCACACACAAATATGAAAACTATTTAATATGACTTTTTCAACAGGTCAATAGGTATATATGACAGTTGACTTATAATGAAAATTAATAAAAAAAGTTTTTTGCTGAAACCACCATTCCAATAACTCAATTTAATCAAAATCACCCCTTCCAATTTTTATAGAAGGTTTTGAATAATTAACCCTTTTCATTTACATAATTTGAACTAAATTGCAAAAATCTTACTTGAAACATAAACGTTTGTATACAGTTAGCATCCTACGACCAAAATGACCAGTGTGAATGACAATTCAATAAAGTTGCAACAAGAATTTGCAGTGGAAGGGAAGGTGGGGTCATTAAGGTCAAGATAATAAAAGACTTGTCATTTCAACATTTCACAATATCAATGGCTATGTTGAACCGAAAATACTTTTTTTGGGAACCCACAAGGAGCTCAAAAGAAGAAGCTCAGGTGGGGGTCATTAAGACCAAAATGTTGAACCGTAAATATTCTTTTTGGGATCCCACAAAGAAGAAGCAGTTAAGGAAAAATCTTATTGTTTTTCGGAACGAACATACATGTATATAAACATGCCTTAAATTGAAAATTAGTTGCTCTTTCTTTGAAACTTAGTCTGCAAGTTGAACCTGACACCACCACTAAATGCTTGACTAAGTACTGATTACTACAACAATCCATGCTCAGAGCTGAGCGCCATTTACAGTAATGAGAAACCATTTTTATATGTAGTAAACCATGTAGTAATGAGAAACCATTGGTTATATAACTCTTTATAGTATTATACTCATGAATGCATTTGCTTTTTATTTATTGAATTACTGTTTTAAAATATTTAGGGATTTAAAACAAGAGGGTTGCGGGGAGTAAGGGCTCGCTGCTTACCGAGCTTCTAGATGGAGCCACGTGGTGACAACGTGTGAAGGGTATTTACGTAATATTATTTGAAACAATCCAAAAACCTTTTGCAAAGACAAAGTTCCAAAACACTACAAGTGTGGGTTTGAGTGAGATTTTTGGTCTTTTACTTACTCGATACGCATCGATGACTTGAATTTAAGAGATGTCCAGTCCTTGACAAATATAAGATTTTTTAAAATATTTTGATGACTGAACAGCTACTTCTTTATACCAGATTTCTCTCTTTTTCTCCAAAGATTTTATTCTTTTCAAATGACGAGAAAGATTCCAATTTATAGAAAAATCATGGACTTTTGAGAGACTTAGGCCAAACCCACTTCATGGCACATTAACATGTCTTGCTTGTAAGGTCGGCCCAAAATCTTTATAAATTAATCAAAATAAAAATATTTATTAAATTAATTAATTTAATTGCTTTTGACACTCTATAATTTTTAGTGTCTAACACTAATATACTTCAAACTAAATACGGCAGCAAAATTCGATTGAATCTTATCAATCGAGCTGTAAGCACAAGAATTAATGCAAGAATATGGAATCGATAAATAAACACAAGGTCTCCAAATAATTATTTAAGTTCATGCGCTTAAGCTATAGCTATTAGATTAGCAAGTCATCGACATCTCAATTGAAGTAGTAATAGAATGAAAGGAGAGAAAACTTGTGATGATTTGTTGATGAAAAGTCAATGTCTTCACTACTTAAAATTCAGATTCTGGATCCTTGGTTGAAGCGTCAAACGGATAGGGTTGCGTCTCCCTTGTAACAGGAAAGAAAGCTATCTTAAGATTGCCGTTTGATTGTATTTATCGGGAAACTCTAGGTCTTGAGTGGCATATAGGTAGGTCTATTTTCTGCTTCTTGGGCTTGTAAAAGTCCGTCAAAATTGGATCTTAGTTGTGTCGTTGTACTAACGTCATCAGGTAATTGCTACGCAATCTACACTGGATTGACCGCCTGATATGAAGGATTGCGTGGTTGTACCGCACGGGCAGTACTCGATCCGAGTTTTTGGTTTGCTCCAAGTCAATTAAGCTTGTTTTCATAATCTTTCAGCTTGTATTTCTTTAAAACCCTTTTAATGCCCCTGACGAGCTCGTCGTTGAGTTCTGGAAATTTGTCCCGACTCTCCTACTAGTATATATTGATAAGCTGGGGTCAAATCCACAGGGAACGGTGAGAAGTCGTCTTTTGATCTACAACTAAAACTGGGGTTTGTGAGTGAAAGTAATTAAGAGAAAAGAAAACAGTTGCGCAAGTATGACTGGCGCACAATCAGAAAGCAGTCACGCAAGAAGTTAATAAATGTGCAGGAGATGAGCTCGGTTCAGATTCTTCACTATGAATTACCATGTTTGTCATTGGTTACTAAAGATTCATGAACTTCCCTCTGTGCAGCATATCTGTGATTTCCATGAAGCTTTGTATTTATAGTCTTGCCTCCTAGGGTTTCCACGAATTATTAGGCAATAAAATCTGTAGGAAATCATCTTTATCTCTAAAAAGCAGCTTTGGGAATATCTTGATCTCTAAAAACCGAATTTAGAAATATTCTTTGCGCGTGATGACGTCATCGCTCCGGATATTTCGCTGTTCGCTGACGTCATCGTTTTGCCCTGCTGTGCGCGACCCACACTCGCGCGCCACACTGCTCGTGCGCTCGTTGGTCTTTGACTCTTTGTCACTTTGTTGTCTTTAGTTCCGAGATTCAGCCTTCTTGTTGCACTTTTGTTCTAACTCTTCTAATCAACCTGAAATACAAAACTACACCAAAAGCGTAATCTTATACTAAAATGTGTTAGAATCTAAGCAATGTAAATGACTTAAAATAGCGTACAAAAGTGCTCTATCAGCCCCAAATAAAAAACCATCTAGAACAAATGAAAATAGTGATACTATGTTGGCTACTGTTAAATTTTAAAGTATTAAATTAAACATACCTAGAATATACAAAATGCAATCTAAGTAATTAAACAAACCAATTGCGCTATAAAGCACTATGTAAAACAGACTATAACATTTTATAAATAACCATTGTTTTGAGAGAAAGATATAAAATAATATTTCACAGGTTAGTTCAACTTTATATCCTATTTTATGTTCTTTTAATGGAAACATAATTTCTCAGAGATGATACTGTAGGCACTAAAATTTTAATTAGGAGCTGAAAAATAAAAATATATAAAGTAATTATTTGAATTAATATTTAAATTAATTATTTTATTAAGAAGATTTGGACCGATCAAACCAGCAGATTGGACCAATTAAATCAGTAAATTGATCCGACCAAACCACAAGATTGGACCAGTCAAACCAGCAAATTGAACCGATTGAAACAAGCCCAATAAGCTTGGCCCGAACTCATGGAGGCGCAAGCCCATCAAGTTCCCTATAAATAAGGGTCTTGCCATTTAAAATTCATGGACAAATCATTTAAAAAAATCTACTTGTAGAGATAGTGGGAGAAGCTCTGCAAACATCGGCTGAAGCAGTCAACAAATGCATACATAGCACCGCTGCCAAGCATCTGACCACGTAGTGGAATCAAGTCATCGCGACCTCCACAACGTGAAGCTCACTCCACAACACATAGCAACTCAAAGCATTGTGGAATCAAGTCACCGCGACGTCCACAACACAAAGTATCTCAAAGCATTGTGGAATCAAGTCACCACGACCTCCACAACACAACATCTCAAAGCATTGTGAAATCAAGTCACTACGACCTCCACCACGCAGGATCTCACAACATCATCACTATTTTCAGAAATTGAGAATCATTTGAAGAAAACTCAAGTTTAAGGAAGCTTGACTGAAGAGAGGACAACTCTCACCTTCAACGCTAGCTGAAGCAGTCAACAAGTGCAACCAAAGCACCGCATGCAAAGCTAAGCATCTCAGCTCAAGCAGTAACCAAAGTGCAGCAACGCACCGCCTGCAAAGCAAAGCATACTAGCTCACACATTCAACGCGCCTCCTGCAAAGCATCCTCAACACGCAAGTGAAAACAAGTCATCACAACCTTCACTCGTTCAAGTCAATTTGATCTTGATCTTGATCTTGCAGACTGTCTTCTATGTCAATTTGCAAGTACGTAGGCAGCTTGAATAAAAATCTTGTTCAAGTGCAGTCCCCCCTCACAAAAAACAAACAATTACTTTGCTCCTGACCCGCAAGAGTTAAAACTGTGAACAGCTCAAAAAAAATGTACGAGCCTCCAAGCACGAGAATAAACTGCTCACAAAGGAGCTGCGTTAGCATGAACTTGCAAGATGTCTAGCAAGTATGTAGCAGCTTGATTCCAATTACAGCCACCCCAAATAAGAAACTCCTGCCCTACATTTCGCCTAAAACCTCCCTGTGTAGACTTAAAAGTTTCTTCAACCCTAGAGATGTCATGTGTAAAAAGCTTCTATCAAATCATGATGTAAAAGGCGCAAAGTTGCGAGCTCCAATAGATGCGTCAAATGTCAGCAGCAGCAGGAGAATGTTAGTGAAAGCATCATCGGCAACGTCCACTTCGTTGAAGCAGTTGTGTCAACTTCTTCAAACGGTTGCATCATAAACATCAACGGTTGCGGTACCATCGTTGGTGGTTGCGTCGTCAACTTCGGCAACTGCTTCTTCATCTTCAGTGGTTGACTGATGGTTGCATCATTAGCTCTGGCAGTTGCGTCATCTTCTTCAGTGTTTGCATCATCATCGTCTATGGTGGTTGCTTCATCATCTTCAACAGTTACATAAAACTTCGGCAATTTTGTTGGCATTATCTGTGGTTAGTCATCAACAGCTATCGCGTGCTAGCTGTGATTGCATTTGCTTCTGTGGATAAATCATCAATAATTGCATCAGTATCAACTGTTGCATCATCAATGATCAATGGACGATCATCAACCCAATCGGCGAGCAGTAAACATCATCAGTGACATAGTAATTGCACGCATCTTCAGTGGTGGTGGTTTCAACATCGACATCAGTGGTTGCACTTCAAGCATCAACAGGTGGGACTTCATCATTAGCTGTTGCAATGCCAAAATATTCACCAATGGCTTCACTAGTAAAACATGCTTAGTTATTGGAAGAGAGTTCAGACCAATCTCTGGATTATGGTCAGAGTGACAAGACATAAGTTTCCAGTCCTTGATCAAGCGAAGGTCTTTTGAGTTAGTGGAAGGGGTCGTTGAAGTTATCAATATGCAGTCCAGTCAGCAACTCAGTAAATCTGCATTTCAGTTAGCAGCACAATCAGCAACATTATCAGCACAGTCAGCAGCACTGTCGGCAGATTGGCAGATAAGCAGATTGGAAGATAGGCAGATAAGCAGATCAGAAGATAGACAGATAAGCAGATCGGAAAATTGGCAGATAAGCAGATCGGAAGATTGGCAGATAAGCAGATCGGAAGATAGGCAGATAAGCAGATCGGAAGATAGGAGGAAAGCAGATCGGAAGATAGCAGATAAGCAGATAGATCAGCAGATAAGCAGATAAGAAGATCGGCAGATAGCAGATAAGCAGATAAGCAAATCAACAGATAAGCAGATAAGCAAATCGACAGATAAGCAGAGAAACAAATCACCAGCCCAGACAGCAGATCAACAATCCAGTCACTAGTCCAGTCAGAAGATTAGCAGCCCGGTCAGCAGCCCACTCCGGCCTACTGTTGTGCCAAATGCTGATCCATTGCAAAGCCATCCAAAGTTACAAGAACTTCAAAATAAAAGTTGCAGATGCCCTGTTGCTCCAAAGAAGGTAACAATGAAGAAGGCAGTTTCTAAGACATCAATGTCTCCAGCTTAATGGCACACATAAGCCACAACCTACAGTGAGAAAACTTATACTCATGAAAATGGTGCGAAAGAAAGGTTAAAGACTCAATGTTAACCTATGCCTTTTGACGGGAGTAGCTTCTTGGGAATGGCAGTGTGTCATCAACAAGGTTCGTTAGATGCAAATGACCTCCAAACTGCTTTAGGAAGTATATGTCACTGCGGTTCAGCACTATGAACTGAGGCAAATGGATAAATGATGTTAAGATTGTCTTTCGGATCCTAACAACGTCAGCCACCAAGATGGGCTTCAGCAGGATTGAAGTACCTAAGTTGAAGGAATCTCCATCCAGTGCCTGCGCATTGAATATATCTAATACATCTTCACGAAAACCAAGATCAAACAACAAAACTCTTGTTGCTCTCAGCAGGGATGACACATGACAGTTAGAAGTAAAACTAAACAGTGGAACTTTAAACAATGGCAATTAGGCTTACACACATGTCATTGCATCATCTCAAACGAGAAGGGTCACCAATGGAAGTTCTACTCAAATATGTTCCTTAGACAAGCAAATGTCCAAAAAGAAACAGAGACAATGCTACTGAAATCGAGCCGTTAAAACAATTAATTGAGAATGTGCGAAAGGTAACAACAACAATGAAAATCAAAAATGTTTCGGAATATTAAAAAAATCAAAACCGAGTTCGTTGATGCAGCCGGAGTTTAGCAAGCAATTCTTAGCCTGTGGATTGAAGTTGCGAAAACAAACAACACTGATGTCAATAAAAAAAGGAGATCGGAAGCTAGAAAAATGAAATCATTCTGACTTACTAACAACCAGCGGGATGACTACAACAACGAGGCTCTGCAAATCCACTCACCTTAATTTGCCTGCCAGAAAACCACAACCAAATCCGAATTTATAGCCGGATGGAGAAAGATTCGAAATTAATGTTGTTGCTGCGAAAGAGATGAAGGCTAAACCTGGGGAGAAGGGGAGTCGCCATGACGGAATCAATTAATTGAAGAATAGCCAAAAATAGACATACGAAATCAACATCCCAAAATTGGTGATTCGAGCTAAGGGTGTCCATCGGGCCGGGCCGGACCGGGCCTCATCCTAAAATGTCAAATCCGAACACTAAAATTCGGAAAATATTCAGGCTTTTTGGAAAATTCGGGCCGGGCCGGGCCGGGCTTCCCAAAAAGTCGAAATTCCACGGGCTTTGAAAAGCCCGTTGACTTAGGGCTTGACCGGGCCGGATCGGACTTTTTACGGGCTTTTCAAAAAATAAATAAATAAAATTTTAATATTTATATCATTTTAAAATATTTTTAATAATTCATTATACCGCATAATTTTTTAAAGACAAGATTTCGAGTTGAAAGTTATTTTAAAGCCATAATTGACACACCTAAAATATTGTTTACACTACACATATCTGATATTTTACATTTAATTATACAATAAACATATGTCTTCATTTAATATTATTTTGAAAAATAAAAAAATTGGCATGCATTAGAATTAATATTTCAAGCTTAATTTTTATTATAGTCATTCTTTCATTTAAGTTAAAACTAGACTTGATTATTTTTCTTCGGGCTTTTGTTCGGGCCGAGCGGGCTTGAAAAGACAAGTCCGAGTCCGGCCCTAAGTCATCGGGCTCGGGCCACCATCAGGCTGACTAACGGGCCGGGCCGGGCTTTTACCGGGTTTTCGGGCCGGCGGGCCATTTGGACCCCCTTAATTCGAGCCGAGCTGCGAAGCTTAGGTTTTTTCTTTACTGCTGCAACATTCAATGCGACGCTTTGCTGGACTATATCTAAAACTCTTTCCAATTCAATTATGGAACAAAAATGGGCCATCCGTATTTGGGCTTTCCAATGTACCGTGAAACAGAATTTCTTGTGGATTTGACTTCAAATAAGAGCAAGCTACTGCAAGATATAGCAGCAAAATATTCAATATTATTGAACCACGTGACAATAAAAAAACACAATAAAGAAGGTGGGCTTAAATTGTCTAGCATCTTTAATTCATTTTGAGGAGGATTACCGTGAAGATGGATAATCCTAACCTTTTCAAGTAATTATTTGAATTAATATCCAAATTAATTATTTTATTAAGAAGATTTGGACCGATCAGACTAGCAGATTGGACCACTTAAATTAGCAAATTGAACCGACCAAACCAAATGATTGGACTAGTTAAACCAGCAAATTGAACCAAACCCAATAATCTTGGCCCGAACTCATGGAGGCCCAAGCCCATCAAGTTCCCCTATAAATAAGGGACTTGCCATTTGAAATTCCTGGACAAATCATTTGAAGAAATCTACTTGTAAAGTTAGTGGGAGAAGCTCTGCAAACATCTGCTGAAGCAGTCAACAAATGCATACACAGCACCGCTGCCAACACTACTACAAATCATCTTTATAACAACGCTTTTTTGCCCTTTAACAGCGCTTCTTGAAGCGCTGTTGAAACGAGTGCTGTTGTAAATCACTGATCTATTACAACGCTTTTTATATATAGATTAACAGCGCTTAACAATAAATAAGTGTTGTTATATATATATAGATTAACAACAACGTTTATAAAGAAAAGTGCTGTCATTTATTGTATTTTATACAGCGCTTAAAATAAAACGCTGTAAAAATATGGGACTTACAACATTAATAAAGCGCTGTTAAATATAAGATTTTAAATCAAACTTTAATAAAGCGCTGTAAGATTTATTATATTTACGGAGATTTGAGAAGACAGTTTTGGGAAGTTAATAATATTTAGAGGTAATTGCAGTAAACCCACCATTATAATACCCCGTTTTGCAGCAAATCATCATTTTAACAACTAATTACGAAATGAGTATATTATAATAGCTCCGTTATCAAAAAACCACCATTTTCACAACTCCGTTAGAAATTGTAAAACACACGCCATGCGACGTGTGGGTATATAACTTTAATTCAGACAATTTCAAAAAACCACCATTATAATATCTTATTTTGCAAAAAAACATCATTTTAACAAATAATTACAAAATGACTCTATTATAATATCCCAATTATCAAGAACCACCATCTGAATATATAGGTAACGCTAGGGAATGAGGTTGAGGCTACGATTGTGGCTATCTTTGATTAGTAAGACAGTATACGCTAAGTGATTTATAATCCATACTAGAAACGAAACCTAATGGAAACATATTTGCAGTTGCGGGTGTGTGAGAAGCTTTTATATTTTAGCTCAGAGTCGATCTTTAAGATCAATATAGAAAAAACAATAAGAGTTTAAAAGTAGTGATATAATAAATCATATTTCATAAGATAAAATGAGAAAATTATTTATATTTGAACCGTGCAGTCGATAATCATTAAACATTGATAATAAACTCTCAAACAAGAGTTTCTTTTTGCATTTTTTAACATTATTTTCTTCATTGACCATCAAGATTAAGTTTAAGCACCATGTAGCTAGTTGATACTTATTAACGAGTAAAATTATCATATGAGCCTTTGATCTAGCATGAACAGTGCAGTTGATAATTTTGATTATAAATTCTCTTTATTTTTTATTTAAATCGTAATTTTACAATGAAATTGAAATCGATTTTAATACTCGATTTTTACAAACATTAGCAAATAAAAATTATCGACCAAAACCATGGCCTTTGTGCTGAATTTATCTCATTGCTCGTCTTCTCAGTGCTCGTCTTGAATTCGTCTCATCTTTCTCGACATGTATCAAAAAAAAATAGAATAGGGTTAATATCAAACCAAGAACAAAAAAGCTTACTGGAAAATATAAAACACAAAAGTGTAACAAATAGGTGTTTATCCTTACTTGAAACGGAAAGTTTATGCGTAACAAAGAAGATTTGGACTGAAAATTATAACATCCGACATGAACAATAGTAAGTTCGACATGAAAATTTTAGTGTAAATTTTGTTGCATATTTGGATATATATAGAAATATTGTAGCGGGAAGTTTGTGCGGGTACAGAAAATTCTGAATTTTTAATATTGAATATGAACTGTTAGATTCATTTAAGCAACGATTGGGATTATAATCTGTGCGAAACCGTATCGACCAATCAGATAATTTAAAATATTCAACAGCGCTCAAAAATATAAAAACGCTGTAAAATATAAATAATAATTTTTTATTTAAGGAAATCGAATTACTGAGAATATTTTACAGCGCTTATATCAATTAGGCGCTGTGGTATGTTATTTACAACAGCGCTTCTACGTTATAAGCGTTGTAATAAACAGTTGTTATTTGTTTTGTTTTTTCTTCAGAATTCATTGATTATTATGAAACAAATTTAGTTGAAAGTTTGATTGATGAAGCTTATAACTCATTTACTTCAAAAAAAAATCACTTGCATTTCTGTTGTGTTTTTATTAGTGAAAAGTATAGTTGATCAAGCGCCGTATCTCCAATCTTTTCCAACTGTAAAACTTCAACAATATCATCCTTATACAAGTGAGCCCATACATCATCACCATAGACTTCACTTGGTATAAAGATAGATAGTGCGACTTCTAGCTGATTTGCACGATGATAAAGCATCTGACAATGTGTTCCCAAGTGTGCAAACTCAGGTTCATGAATACTTGATTGCATAAATCCATATTTGTATTCATTGTATGCCTGAAAACAAAGTATGACGATTGTAAATTAAGGTTTAAAGGTATAATTTATATTATTAAAGATAAATGAAGTAAATATATTGATGTACCTTTCTGTTAACTTCAACCAATGACTTAGGCCATGGTACAACTGCATTCACCGCATCCCTTACAGTGTTAAACTGCGCCAAAGGATGCGGGATCGGCTGATTAGGGTCGATTGCATAATGCAATGATGCCTTCACTTCATGATCATCAATCAGCCTATACTGCACGATTCTCCCAGGCAAAACAAGACCATATGCAACCATGGTTCGAGAGCCATCATCAATGAAGAAAGCACATTTTAAACCCGTCTACATCAAGTAAATAAAAGTATATATCAGTTACCAAAATTTTGTATTTTATCTAATTTAATAAGTTTAATATACCTCAGGGATTGTAGAGAAAATATCATCTTCAGGCGATGGGATGTGCTGCTGAGATGAGCTAATGTCGACTCCCCTAGGTTGTTGCACGACATTTGTGCTACCTTTTGTAGAAGTCGAACCTTTGGGAAATACTTTTTTCCAGCCCACCGCCATCCCGACCCCTCGAGTACGTCCTGGATACTCAGGTTTTCCAATCGCCTGAGTAAGTATATCATTCCGCCCTTGTGAAACGAAATGTCCAGCAGATGCCTCCTCCTCTGCCTCAGCCTACAGAAAGATAAATAAATATTATTACAAGAAATATCCTTCTAAAATATCAACCATGTAATTAAATAGACTAAAGAAGACTTACAATTTTTGCAGCAATAGTTTCTGCAGTCTCGTTCACATAACCACCCGTTTTTGTTTGATGGGCTCTCTTCCACACTTTGTACCTCTCGACTGTAATGCTCCCTACATCACAGTCATCGCACAATCCAGTAGCCTGAAGTGCATCAGCTTTCTCCTTTATCAGGAGTTCTTCAGCACGGCTATATCCGCCTCGAGAAGTAGCATGATGATACTTGTTGAGGCGTGCTCTTTCAGCAGCTCTCAAGCCCTCCTCCTCAAATTCTTCACTTCTCCTCACAGCCACAAACTCCGCCCACTGATCCGGAGTAATGAACTGATAAACAAGAGTGGGATCCTCTTCGTTCTTCCTACCCTTGATGTAATCTTTGGTAAGAGTTGTCTTGAAATTTCTCCAAGAGATTCCAGCTTGTCTCAGCTCTTGAGACTTGTGATCATCCGACACATTGAATTTTGCCTGTAAAAACAAGTAAAAAACAAATCATTTCAAACATATTGCATATATAGTATCAAAATATAAATTGATATGTAAAATAACATTAATACAATAATCACTTCAAACATGAAACATAAAAGAATAAAAATAACATTTTTTATTACCTTCATATCGCTCCACAAGGTTCTTCAACTCTGCAGGCACATGCCTCCAATTTTGATAAGTAATTGGAACACGTGTTCTTGCCGCCAAACATAGTGCACTTCTCCAAATTGATTTATTAGGACCCGTTGGAAGTCCTTTATCGGTAAACTCGATAGTGGATAAAGTATTAGAGGCACTTCTCTCCTTACAAAATTTGGTCAAATATGTAGGCCCCCTCTTACCTCTCTTAGATGGCGCGGAACACTCTCCCGCGTTATCACTATTATCATTTGTGATTTGCAAATTCTCCATTTCTACATATTTAACAAAATTATTCATGATCAAACACAAAACCACAATATACAAGTAGATTAATACAACAGAAAACAAATTACACAAACAAAAAATTAGGGTTTAAGAATAAGGGGTACCGTATCTGAGCTTGCGTCGGAATTGATACGGAGCTAAGTCAGAATCGTAGAGCTGAGCGTGGGTAAAAGCTTTGACACGAGCGTAGTCGGAAATTGCAGAGGAAAGCTGGACGGAAGAGAACGACGGCCGGTAAAATCGGAAAAGCGGGATCTGAGAATGAGTAAAACTTTGAAGTCGGAAAATTACTAGGGTTAAAACGAATTTATTACAGTGCTTTTTATTTTAGGCGCTGTGGTAAATACATATATAACATCGCTTATCTTAAAGAGCGCTGTTAAAAGTGTATTTAAGACAGCACTTATATAAAAAGCGCTGTTGTATATATTTCACTATGAAATGTGAAATCTAAGACAACGCTCTTTTGAATAAGCGCTGTTAATACTTAAAGCTCTGTTATTTAATTCTTACAGCGTTTTTTTAGAAACGCTGTGCTAAATGTAGTTATTACAGCGCTTTATTAATAAAGCGCTGTTAAAGATCTAATTTTTTTAACAGCGCTTAAGTATAAGCGCTGTTGAATATATAATCTGTACTAGTGCAAGCATCTGACCACGCAGTGGAATCAAGTCATCGCGACCTCAACAACGTGAAGCTCACTCCACAACACAAAGCAGCTCAAAGCATTGTGGAATCAAGTCACTACGACCTTCACCATGCAGGATCACACAACATCATCACTATTTTCAAAAATTGAGAATCATTTGAAGAAAACTCAAGTTTAAGGAAGCTTGAGTGAAGAGAGGACAACTCTCACCTTCAACGCTAGCTGAAGCAGTCAACAAGTGCAACCAAAGCACCGCATGCAAAGCTAATTAAGCATCCCAGCTCAAGCGATCAGCAAAGTGCAGCAACGCACCGCTTATAAAGCAAAGCATACTAGCTCGCACATATAACAAGCGCATTCAACGCGCCGCCTGCAAAGCATCCTCAACACGCAAGTGAAAACAGGTCATCGCGACCTTCAGTCGTTCAAGTCAACCAAGCTTACGCAGACACAAGCGTTAACTAAGTAGAATCAGAGGAGCAATAGAGATTGTAACACGCAAACTTCTGAAAATCAATACAAAGAAAACATTTGTATTTTTATTTTGTTCAAAACAAATTATTGAGTTTACATATACTTTTATTAAAACTTTGATTTCATAAGCTTAATTTCTGCGACTTATTATTGATTATAATTCTCTATTTTGTTTGTAGAATGCATATTATTTAGAGTTTGATGAAGTAAAAATTCAATTAGGAGCGTGAGGATTATCACAGATTGTCTCAACAATTATCAATAATAATTTCAAAATGTGGATTTTTCCATCTAAAGGAAACTCCCCTTCTGGAGTTTGATAGTCGCAAGTTATTATTTCATCATAGCTTTTTCCAGCAATTTCTTTTGTTCCAATGTAATTATCCTCAGCCCACTCCTTTGAAGCTTTCTCCATATTACTTACCACATTTTTAAATTTATTCTTACAATCATAAAGTCTTTCGAATTGGACGCGATCTCTTATATTTTCTTTCATGCGTACAATTTTCGTCTTTGTTGCAGAAGCATATTCAGATGCCAAGTTTATTGATATAAATCCAAGATCCTTAATATCAGCACCTGGGCTCATATTATGAGAAGACAATGCATTTTTGCAAAAACGGACAAAATAGGTTTTATTACAAATATGGTCAACAAGGGGAATATCAGATACAACAAGTTGAGGCGTAATGAAGAGATAAGCTAGTAGCATACCGAATTCGAAAATGCTAAATGGTACATTTTTTGAATACATGATTCTCATTTATAAAACTATTTTTATTTTTAGTTTGAAATTTAGAGTATTCTTGGACACAATATGTAGTTACATTGATCGTTTCAGATTTTGAGATATGTATTAATTAAATTGTCAAAAAATTGATGTATCAACTTTAAGGGAAAAGTTCTAGATGGACGTATAAGTATTTGTAAGACGGTGAGACACAATCTCGATCTTTGGTTACTAATAATTCAACGGATGAGATTTAATCTAAAAAGTAATCGTCAAATCCAACCACCCGTGTTTTTTGCAAATCCAACCGCCCAATTTAATAAAAACCAACTTAATCTCAACCGTCGGATTAATCAAATCAACGATTGAAATTATGTCTTCCCGTCTTACAAAAATTTATCGTCCCTCTAGATCCTATCCCTCAACTTTATTTACCCAAAATTCAAGTAAAAGATAAGATTTTATTAATGGTCACAACATTGGGAGTAATAAGAGTTATAATAAATATTTGTTTCCTCATTTGAAGCAATTACTTTTATATTTTAAATATTTTCAATATGAAGCTTTTTTCATTTGCTTTATTATCAAGAAGTACTCATTTAAGGTCATAATGTCTTTATATTTACGATACAAAATATAGCATATAATGAAACATTTTAAGATGTGTTTTTTAATTGTTTAACATTGTAAAAATAATAATGTCAATTTAGTTGACTTCATAAATAATAAATGTTTTTAATCTTGAAAGATCAATACAATGTATTAATAAATCTAACTCGTGGCGTGACTTAACAACTCGTTCATTTATTATCATGAATAACAATTGTGGATTGAACTCATCTAATTAGGTATACCATTAATATATTTTACTGGACAACAGTAATTACTAAAAAAATTTCTCTTTTTGAAGAGATATTATTTTGTTCATATAAACCAAGAACATGTTGATATGTTGAATTAAATGTTAAACCAGACATTATTTTGTTGCTATTAAAAAATACATATATTTTGGTTAATTATATAACCCAACGAAATATATCAATTTCCAATTTTTTGGATTTGTTATCAACATACATATTCGAATGATGAATCTTGAAAAGTCAATAAACTAAGTGAGCAAAATTAACATATAAATAAAACAAACTCATTATCAAGCTTTAGACTACACGTCGTAAACTGTAAGAGAAGAAAACTTTCGACCAATAAACATTTTCAAAACACATACACACAAGTCTAGTAGCTTAAGTACTAAGTATGAGGGTCATACTCTAACCGTTCTGAAAATCATAATGTAAATGTCTGACTTACATAATCCTCGACATTTGTATATCTTTTCCAACAAAACTCGAATTGTTTTTCTTTCTTTCAAATATATTGTTATACCCTCACTTAAAAGTTGACAATATGCTTACGTGAAACACACTATAGCATGCAATGCGAGTAAGACAAACAGAAAAGTAAAATAGGGTAATTACGATTACATAAAAGCATACAAGCACTAGTGTAATTTGAAAACTATTAAATTTGACACCCGAATTTCTTGAGTTAACCACCCCTTTATTAGTTTTCAACTCATTAGATGCTATAAAGAGACGATAAGCAATACCCAGAAGCAGAATTGGCACCAGAATCTTGAGGAGCAGTTGATTATTCTGCCGTGGTGAATAGTGATTCCACGACCGCCCCATTTCCTTGAATCTCCGATCAAGTGTTATCAAGTCAACGGAGTCAACTCTGTTGCAGTGTCATCCAGAGATGTTAGTGAGAAACAGATGATGCTCTGTTTTATTGTCTTATGAGTCGGTCCATGCCCTCAGCAAGCTACAGACAATTTTTGCAATTTCACAGGGTTATGTTAAGATTAATTAGGTTGATTTCGGTGTCAAATTTAATAGTTTTCAAATTAGTGGGTGATTACTCGAAAAAATTGAGAGGGTGGTTTTGTCAAAAATTAAGTATTGAATGGATGGTTTTCGGCAAAAAAATTGTGAGTCAACAAAGTCAATGAGAACTTTACCGGAATAAGTCGCCGAAACAGTATTCGGGTGTCAAAATTAATAGTTTTCAAATTAGTGGGTGATTAACTGCGAAAAAAATTGAGAGGGTGGTTTTGTCAAAAATTAAGTATTGAATGGGTGGTTTTCGGCAAAAAAATTGTGAGTCAACAAAGTCAATGAGAACTTTACCGGAATAAGTCGCCGAAACAGTATTCAGGTGTCAAATTTAATAGTTTTCAAATTAGTGGGTGGTTAAGTAAAAAAATTTGAGAGGGTGATTTTGTCAAAAATTAGGTATTGAAGGGATGGTTTTTGGCAAAAAACCCTAATGTGTATCAATGATTGTTATTCATGCTAATCTAACTTTAATTTTCATGCATGGAAGGAGTTTGAAAATAAACCAAACTTAAGCTACTCTAGATGCTAAAATATGTGAATGCAATTGCCACAAAGAATATCAATCATCCCAAAGATACGTCGAGTGAAATTGAGGCTCAACTCATGTACAAATTTTATAAACAATACTCGTCAATGATCGGTGAACTTTTCAACGTATGATAAAAAAAACGTATGATAAACAATTTAAGTAGGAGGAATGTGGTAAAATCTGGTAGTTGCTAGGCTAAGAAACAAATTATAGTGTAAGAAAAGTTTCAAGGGAACTTCTCTCGTGTCTAGTTGTCCAACAAGGGATGTGAAGCTTCCTCCAAAGTAATAATCCAGCGAGCCCTTGTACGTCTGAAGCTCAATCCATAAAAGGGTTAGTGCACAACTTGATTTCAATGACAAAAAAGCAAGCTATACGAAATATATCAAACGCACACAATAGCGTTATGATTACAAATGAAACTAAGGCACAATCAATTCAAAATGTGAGTTTCATTAGATATTAGCGTGAATAATACTGGTTATGATCCCATGCTAAAAATGCTTTGAGGATCAGTAAAATTCAATATAGAGCTGCCCGACCCAGTCGGATATGTAGAAGTGAGTCACCCGACTCACTTTTTAGAATTTGCCTGTAACCTCAGCTGACCGACCCAAAAAATGGGTCGGTCGTCCCATTTTTCAAAAGGCTCGGCATGACCCAAAAATAAGTTGGGATGGACGTGAATTGATCGTCATTTAAAGCGCCGAATGACTCAAAATGCGGGTCGGCCGACTGACAAAGTATTCGTCATTTTTCCAAAAGGCTCGGCGCACGACCCAAAACTTGTTGACACCTAGATCGTTCTTATTTGCTCATCCAACCGCCCTACATCATATTGGTATCAATTTCCAACTGATCCTAAAACCATGCGCTCTCGAGCAAAAGAGAGAGCAGCCACATAGGCGACATCCCTAAAAAAGCAGAGTTTTGGAGAGATGTTGCTAATTTGCGGAGCAATTAAGATATGTTCAAACCGATTGGATGACCTTTTTGAGAGACAAAATGAGGATTATAGTGACAATGATAGTGATATTGTTTCTAATTTCGGAGAACCCATATATTATGGTTATGTTGATGATGTGGATTGTAATGAAGATGAGAGTGATATTACTATTTGTTTCTGAGAACTCATATATGATGATTATGGTGATGACGAAGTAAATATTTCTCGACGTTCAAGTATTCTTATGTACGATGATTACAATGATGTTGAGGTTGATATGATTTGTATATTCAAGATCCTATTTATGATGATTACAATGATGTTAAGGAAGAGGTAAAGAGTATGTGGCGAGAAATACCAGTTCTATTTTACTATTACAACATACTATTTTTGACCTGTCAGGCTAGTTGTTTACACAACAAAATATTTCAGTCTGCTTGCACCTTTGGCCAAAATATTTTAGTCTATTTTATTGATGAGGGTATCGATATTACTTTCTTCAGATGTGTGTCGCAAATTATGTTGGTAATGAGTAAGCTTCAGATTCTGATTCTTTTAGCTCGATATGTGGCGCACGGTGATCGGATGCGATGTGGGGTAAGATTTAAGGTTAGTGATTAGTCTCCATCAGAGAACATTCTGCCTTTTTATTCGAGGACGAATCTCTTTTGCCCTATAGAGAATGATGTGACCCAATTAAATGAACCTTTGGACCTTTATTTAATTAATTTTAATATTATTTTATGGTTTTACGTTATTTCTTGTATAAAATTATTTTCATTGATTTGTCTAACATCTTTTTGATATTGAATAAACAAATTAGGGGTTTCCCTTTTCTTTTAAGGTGTCGGTATTTCTTTTGAAATCAATGAATTTTGCATTTCAGTTTTTCCGCATTCTGCAAAATTAACGAGTTATTGATTTATCTATCATCAACTTCTCGACATCCACGAGAATCAACGAGCCGTTAACACCTTATCATTCTTGTTTGCTCACCCGTCCCGCGTCGGATTTATTTGACACGCTAGAATCTTTCACATGCAAAAATTCTCAGGCGTACTCAACATTAGCTGGAAATTCTTTTCATTGATCATTTTTATCTAATTTTAAACATCTAAAGTCTAATTTCAAACTAGCGACATTCCTCTCCTTCATACGGTTGAGGCTAACATTAGTTATTGCTTGGACTTTTATTCAACTTTTGTCTTTCTTCTTTACATCAACATTACCCTTTTATAAGTGTTTGAATATGTTAGTTTCTAATCACAACACTATGCCAGAAATACAGTTAAGGACTCATATTAAAGAAGTCACATAAGATATAGTCGCGTAAGATACATTACATGACTAACATATTTTGTATGTCATTAAATACTCCTTTTGTGACTAATAGCATGCGACAAGTATATGTTTGTCACATTATGACTCTAATGCGACTATTATAATGGTGACAACTCAAAGTTTGCCACGTCGGTATATTTTAAAAATCACTCTGCTACATTGTTGACACGAAATAACTTATGTTCGATTTCTTTCAAGCACATTTAAATGCTTTATGTTGGAAGTGAACATCATGTGTATATAACTATGTATTTAAATTAGTTTTTGAATAATTGTTTGCATTCTATATAAAAATCAAGAATTAAAGTTGAATATCATTGGGAAGATGAGACACGCGATATTTGGACGGGATTCAAGTGACATGAATGAAGACATGTTTAAAGAAGTTCAAGAAGACATGGATGAAGACAAGTACTAAATCTAGAACAATTTATTCAAGATAATTATGTTAATTATATACGTAGATGTAAGTTGTATAAATTTCACCATTGTTCATGATTTAACATAGAGATTAAATCATGTCACTTGTTCAATCTATATTGCAAAAAATGATAAAAAAATTGCGACTAACACTGAGTAAGTTAGTCACATTGATGTAAAAAATTAGGCGGGATGTAAACCTTTTGTGACTAACATTGAGTAAGTTAGCCACATAAGATGTAAAAAATTTAGGCGGGATTTGAAGATTTCAGGCGGAATGTCAAAAAATTTGTACACAACATTTTATATTCGAGGAAACTATTTAGCAACTCGAAAACCAACTTCACTATCTCACCACTTCAACTCCCTTCCATCTTAGCTTGTGATATGGGTCTCTTAATTCACACCTCCACTTCTTAAGTTACTCTTCATATTTATTATTGAAGTTAACCTTTACTACCTCCACGATGCTCTTTCTTTGCAGGTGAAACACTCATTTCTTCCATCAGAATTCATAAACAAGGAAGTCTAGAAATTATGTTTTTGGTAAATAGAACAATCTTAAAGATTGTGACACAAGTTCTTACATATATTTTGATATAAATTTGTTTCTTTGTGCAAATTTTTGGTTGAACAAGGCGTCATAAAGTTGTAAGAATAGGGTGAAGCTTGATGTGGGTGTTGCTCAGGGCATATTGAAGCAAACCTGCTAGCGGTGGAAGAAACGCTTCGGATGGGGCAAACCTTGTGTCTAAGCTAATATGGTCTTGAAACTTGATTTGTATTGTAGGATTTGGCTTGTGAATAACATGAGTGTTTTGTTGCAATATAGATCTATAATATTTTTTCAGTAATAACTTTTGTAACACTTGAAGTCACATTATCTACTTTATGAGACAAATGTTACATGTGTCACTACAACTTTGCGTAATCTGACTTATATCTTATGCGACAAGATTGTGTTAAGTCGCAAAATGATGATACTAATATGCGACTAACATGTTTTGTGTAAGTCGCGTAAGTGGCTAGCAACGGATCTTAGGCGACTTACCTTATGCGACTCCAATTGCATCACATAAGTGGTAATACGACTAACTTAAAGGTTATGCGACAATTTTTTAAGTGTCACTTAAGTATATTTCCGGCGTAGTGCAACTGGACTGTGCATTTGATATAGAGAGAGACAAATAATCCGACAGACATCATAGCTAAATGTGTGTGTCACAATTGATGGTCCTAGAATACGCTAGATTGATGTCCAAGAAGTTATGAATTAGGTAGCAAGCTTTTTTAAGTCATTTTTAGTCCAATATTATACTTCTATTAAAAAACATCTCCCCTATATAAGATGACGTGTTATCCATAACTTTAATATGATAATCCACATTCTTTGAGTAATCATCCTTTAACTCATCAGTAACAAACGCAACTACTATACTAGTCTTTTTATTAAATTCATAAAATCTTCGATATGGTTAGTAAGGACTTTGTTTCCGTTGGGAGCAAAGGATTTTCAAAATATATTTCTTCTTTTTGCTAGACTACCGCAACGTTGTAGACTCTAAATGTTGATTTTCATTTGTTGGAAACTTGGAATTCACTTGCGAATAATGCTACCAAAGCTCTCTGTTGTACCTCAAAATAATGTACAATTCGTATTCCTCCGTGTCTCATAAATAGCAGCACAAATAATTAAGAGCGTTTCCTCTTTTTCGATTTTTTATTTTCATTCTTTCCTCTTAGTCGAGCAAATCATCTCCTCCCAATACTTAAACTGAACTTCCTGATGGGCAACTGACACGCGCCGTTACGCACCATATAAATCTAATTTCATACGAGACACCAAACACAATAGCAAGCGGGATCGATCCCATGTGGAACTTGTTAGTGAAAAATTTCCTGTAAACTAAGAAACAATTGGGTTTTTGAGTTTCAGAGTTTGTAAGAAATAAATTTTGAATATAAATTAATTGAGCGAAGAAAATGAGGATGCATCCTTAATTGTGAGCCAAATTATTGGAGGTTTTGTGTACCTCATTAAATAGTAAAATTAAGATTGAAACCCTTGGAAGGTTGTTATTTGATTTACTATTCAAATGCCAAATAAATCAACATTGATTTAATTTAGATATTAAAGTTGATTCAATGTTGGCAAGTTATGTGCTTAATTAAGCTTAGTTAAATCCAAGTAATTAAGTTCTTTGTAGAATTTAGATGGTTGTCTACATTGATTGAGGGTTGTTTAATAAGAGATCCCACGTGCCTCGACTACAATCCGGTTTAATATCTTTCCTTAATCACATTTTAATTGTTTATTATATCTTTCTTATATTATCTGGATTGATTATTTTAAACAATGCTTACATAAGTAAGGTGATGCATTCACTAGATTGATAACATATAATTGTGTATAATGCATGTAAAGAAATAACTATAAATGCATTTATTTCTTAAATAATAATAAAAGGGATGAAAGACATTTATTTCTAGACTATAATAAAAGGACAAAGTTTTATGTTTATTTGTTGCTATCAATTTTCAGGATCATGCTTCAACGGTATTATTTTATATAGGCATCTGTTGTTACTAATCATTCACTAATTATACATATTGTGTAATTACTATTCTAATACTTAATCACATCCATAATATTTGAGTAAATTAATTTGATTAAATGAAATTCAAATTACTACACCATAATAAATACACATATATTCAACATGGTTCCCATGTATGATTCTGCATAATAGAATCAATTTCAGTTTGTATAGCTTCTTTCCACATGGGTTATTTCTAAGTACGAGGCTCGGCCTTAAGAGTATAAGTAACAAAATCGGAACCAAATGATTTTACTGTCCTAATCCGTTTACCAATTCTTGATACTTCTGAGTCAATCTCAATTACAGGTTCAGTTTTCTGAATATGATAAGTTTCTTCAAGTTCTTGACCTATTTCTTTCTGAAAAGCATTCCTTTCCTTACAAAAAAACACATTTTCAAAGAATGAGACACTCTTTTAATCGATAATAGTATTATCTACTATATTTGAATTTTGTGATTCATATACCAAAAATTTGTATGCATTGCTATTCCTTGCATATCCAATGAATACACAATCAACAGTTTTTGGTCTACTTCTCATTCTCTTAGGACCATGTGCCACCACCTTAGCTAGGTAACACCACACTCGTAAGTGTTTATAATATGGTTTACTACTCCTAAAAATCCACGATAAAGGGCTTCAACCTTTTCTTTTATTTAGAAATATTATCCCACATCTAAGAATTTAGTTAAAGTTTCATTTTCCTTCCTATATAGAGGAAGCTTGTTTTCATATATTTTCACAATTTGAAATCAATAAAATCTCGAGTTTTACGATTTATCCAGTATTAATTTGTGAATTTGTCGCTTGAAAATTTACGCTGGCTTCCGCCGCGTCAATTCATAAGGATACGGGGCACCCTATTTAATAAGTAATTTACTGATAAGATAGCCTCTCCTCCCCCAAATTGATTGTGGTAGTCCAGAACTTATCAACATTACATTCATCATCTCTTTTAGTGTACGATTTTTTCTTTCAGCGACACCGTTCGATTGAGGTGAGTAAGGTGGTGACTTCATGGATAATGCCATGTTGAGCACAAAATGCTCCAAACGGTTCTACATAATCTCCACCACGATCATGCCCTACTTTTTTTTAATTTTCTTGTCAAGTTGATTTTCAACTTCTAATTTATAGATGACAAATTTTTCAATAGCTTCATCTTTTCTTTTTAACAAATAGACATTACAATATTTTGTACTATCATCAATGAAATTAATAAAATATTTGTTATCCCCTATTGTTGGCATGTATTTTAAATCACATAAATCACTATGGATTAAATCAAGGGGTTCCATTTTCCTTTCAACCGAATGAAAATATGTCCTCGTTACTTTTGCTTCAACACAAGTTTCATATTTATGTTTTAAGTCAATTTTGAATTTCGGAATACATTCCAAGTTCATTAATTTCCGTATTGACTTAATATTCACATGTCCTAAACGTTCATGCCATAAACTAGAGGACTCAAGCAAGTAAAAAGAAGAATCATTCTTATTCATCTTGTTGAGAGCTATTACATTCATTTTCCCTCCCCACATACATGCCGTTTCTAGTGAGGACAACTTTCTGGGACTTAAAAACCATTTTAAATCCATGGCTAACCAATAATGTTCCATAAATCAAATTCTTCTTAACATCAGGCACAAAGAGGACATTAGTAAGCTTTAACTCTTTTCTAGTACTGTACTTCAAGATCACATTGCCTTTTTCTTTGACCTCCGAAGTTGCCGAGTTGCCTATATAAACTTTTCTCCAGCTTCTGATCTCACCAACTTGGGGAAGGCACTCTCATTTGAACATGACGGGTTGCTCCAATATCCAAGAATCATGCCTTGCGAGTTGTCCACAAGGTTCAATTCTAAGATCGTTGCCACAAGATCTTCATCATCAGCATCTACCAGGTTGACTTCTTTATTTTTCTTATGTGGTTTAGGGTACTCAGAAGGTTTGTGACCATCTTGCATCTTGGTCACAGTTATAACACTTCCCTTGAAACCTGAATGGTTGCTTCTTGGATTTTCCCTTCGGAGCCAGCTTATTGGAAGGTTTACTTTTCTTTGAACTTTCACCAACTTCACCCATGTTTACATTTTCTGTTGTGACTCTCAACCTCTTGTCAGAGCCACGATTCTCTTCTTCAATTCGAACTTGACAAAAATCTCTTCAAGATTCATCTCCTTGCGCTTATGCTTGAGATAATTCTTGAAGTCTCTCAAACCCGGATGGATCTTCTCAATCACGGAGGGAACTTGTAATGATTCACTAATCACCATCCCTTCACCAGCAATCTCATGTAAGATTAAATGCAACTCATGCATCTGACTAACCACGGTTTTAGTATCAACCAATTTTGGACCAAATGATGCTGGTTAAGGATGAGAATCTCTATGATGAAGAAGACTATCGGATTGTTGAGAAGAATCATCGTGCAAAAAGAGTTCTCCTTCAAGCACTGAGTGAAGGAGACGAACAGAAGATTCTAGGATATGACACTGCTAATGAGATTTGGGAGGCCCTGAAACGACTGTACTCTGGGAATGAGGATATCCAGAAGAACAGAATATTGACAGCACTCAAAGAGTATGAGTCGGTTGCTCAGGGAAGGAATGAATCTCTGGAGGATTTCCACTCCAGGTTCCAGACATGTGTGGGACAACTAGTCTTTCTTGGTGAAAAGATGGAAGATTGGAGAATCACTCACCGGATCCTAGCTGGGATCACATAGCAATGGCTCTTCATGCTCAATCAGATATTAAAGCTATAACACTGGAAGAACTTGTAGCGAGACTTCAATCACATGCTATCGTGTTCAAAGGGAAGACGGCCTCCAGAGAAGCTACAAAGTCCAAATCACTGGCACTTAAAGTTGAAAAGGCGTTTGAACTAGTCCAGACTGATGATCAAGATGATGAGGACCTTGATGAATCCACTGCTTTGATCACCAGAGCACTAAGAATGACAAAATTGGATGCTATGAGGAAATTCAGAAAGGTTAACAGAGGAGACAACCAGAACTCACAGTCCTCTAATCAGAACACACAATCGACTGGTCCTAAAGACAAGAAGGACATCATATGCTGGTGGTGCCAAAAGAAAGGACATAGATCAACTGAGTGTCTGAGAAAGAAGGCGGGAAAGCCTGCTACTGAAAGGGATGGCAAAGCAATGCTGGCTGCATGGGGAGATGAAGGAGAAGAAAGTGACTGTGACCTACCAGTGAATCGGGAAGTATGCTTGATGGCACTGGAGATGACGCGAATAATGAGGTAAATACTAACTCTTCTTCTAGAATGTCTCGTGCTGATTTATTAGAACTCCTGAGAAAACTAACCGATGTGAATGAAGAAATGAGTAGTATATTGGAAGAGCAGAAAGTTGAAATTACAGGTCTTACTGAGGACAATCTGTTATGGTCAAGTACTGCTATAGAACTTCAGGAGGCGATTAAGAAGAAGTCTGTCAAATGTAACAACTGTCCTGATCTGAAAGAGGAGGTCAAGAAATTGAAGGATGAGATACAGAAGTTAGAAAAGGAAAAAACAGAACTAGTTGGTGAACTGGAAAGGAAGAGTCTAGAGAATAACGAACTGGTCACAAAACTTGCAAGCTGAAACTGAAGGCACCTGTAGTCAATGCTACTAATGATCAAGAGGTACCTACCCTGAGAGAAAGATTCCGACTAGGTCTTGGATATGTTGCTGAGGAGAAACACATCACTTCTACTAGTTCTGACAGAACACATAATAGTCAGACAATTCCAAAAGACCAGTCCAGCAGCCAGTATGTGCCATTTAATGGTTCTAAGGCGTATAAGATGTGGAAGAAGCAAGCCGGCAACACCAAACCATTGGACTTCCAGGCACAAAAGAAAGGGAAACCGTTTAGACCGGGGAACAACAAGTACGTAAACCTGAGGTCGCACCGTATCTGCTGGCACTGTGGTGATAATGGACATTACTGCAGAGAATGTGGTAAGCTAAAGGCCGATAGGAAGAGAAATGAAACATACACTAGAGATCGTGGTTAGGAAGTCAGGGGGAACTACAAATGGAAGGATTCTATGAGATCACAACAAAGGTACCCTCATGGTTGTGAACCTACACCTCACTTTCGTAAGGAACGACCACAACACTGGACTAACCAACACTGGACTAGACAACACTGGACAGCCACATGAGGAAGACCTAGGGAAACTCCAATAAGGAAAATTAAGCTTGGAACAGAATGGAAACCAAATTCTACTAATAAATTTATTAAGACTGATGTTTTCCTTGCAGGTAAGGATGAAGGGACATAGGTGGTTCATAGACAGCGCATGTTCACTCCACATGACAGGGAACAAGGAGTGATTCCTAACTCTCAATAAACATCAAGGAGGACCGATCACCTTTAGAAATAAGAGCAGAGGTGAAATTTGCGGGATCGGTACTGTAAGTTTGTCTAGTACTACTCAAGTAGAAGATGTTAGTTATGTTAAGGTTCTAAGTTTTAACTTGTTAGACGTTGCTCAGTTATCACAAAAAGGTAAAAATCGAATTATTTTCACTGATACTGACTGTTTGGTTGAGCGCATTGAGATAGGAAAGGTTCTTCTGAAGGGAATAAGAAATAACAATGTCTATATTGTTGATCACTCATTTGAGCCAGAAGGGGAGTTGTGCCTTGTGTCGCACTCGGATGATTCTGATCTTTGGCACAGAAGACTAAGACATGCCAGTCTACGTCTTCTCTCTAAACTCCAAAAGAAGAATCTAGTGGAAGGATTACCTAGCGTTAAGGAATCTGAGAAAGGAGTGTGTAGTTCTTGTGCCAAAGGTAAGATGGTGAGAAGCTCCTTCAAATCAAAGGACTGGGTGAGTTCCAAGAAGCCTCTAGACTTGATTCATATGGATCTGTGCGGACCGATGCGTGTCCAGAGTAGAGGAGGTAATCGGTATGTACTAGTCATTGTTGATGACTACTCAAGATACACCTGGACTATCTTTCTTAGAACTAAAGATGAGACCTTTGATGAGTTCGAAAATTAGAAAACTAGTGTTGAACGATTACTTGATTTATCTATTATCTCACTACGTACTGACCATGGAACAGAGTTCTAGAACTCTCAATTTCTTGACATGTGCAGACTAGAAGGTATAAGTCATAACTTCTCTGCTCCTAGGACCCCCCAACAAAATGGAGTAGTGGAAAGGAAAAATCGAACTCTAGAAGACATGACCAGAACCATGATGATAGCCAGTAAACTTCCTAGAAACTTCTGGGCCGAAGCACTACATGCCGCATGCTATATCATCAACAGAGCCTATCTGAGACCAGGGATTGGTAAGACTCCATATGAGCTTCTGAGGGGTAGAAAACCAAATCTGTCTCACCTGTGTGTCTTTGGTTGCAAGTGCTACGTGCACAATAATGGTAAGGACAGCCTTGGTAAGTTTGATCCAAGGAGTGACGAAGGAACCTTTGTTGGATATTCGTCTTCAAGCAAAGCCTACAAAGTCTATAATCATCGGTTAAAGAGGGTAGAAGAAGGTAGAAGAGTCAATACACGTCAGGTTCGATGAGTCAGTAATGGGAGGAAAATCTGTGAGAACCTTGGAGCTGACTGATGGAGCGTATTTATACGATCCATCATTGTCTTATTTCATTTATTCTTATATGCTTTATTTGCGAAATATTACCTTGTTGTAGTGTTTTGCGTTTCAGGCGTATTTGGAGTACAATGGAGATTTTACACGCTTATGGAGCAATTCTAGACGGATTCGGAGGAAGAAGACGAAGGAAATAAGCGAAAGCAGACTGGATGACGTCAGCCGTGGACGGTGCTACGTTTCTATCCGCGGACCTTACTATATTTCCATATATTCTTAAGGGTCCGCGGCCAATATTTAAGAGGGGTCCGCGCGACGTTCGGCCCGGCCCAGTTTTGACAATCAGCAGCTTTTTGATTAGGGTTTCGATCCTAATTGAAGAGAATTTTGGACGGCGAAATTCCAGAGCGTAGAATAGAGAATTGCAAGCAAGCTTCAACTTAGTCTTCAAAACGATAACTCTTCGAACTCAATTTCAGTCTTTTATTTTGTTACAATGTTTTCTATGAGTAGCTAATTTCCCTACAGTTTGGGGAATTGAGTTGCAACATGTATGAGACTTTGAATAGCAAGTTTTAATTTAGTGAATTCTGTTCTTTGCTTTAATTGCATGTATTGTTATTTGCCTAACTCAGCCTAGCGGTAAACTTAGGGTTATAGCAATTGCATGATATCTAGTTGAATTGTCATAGTAGTAAAGCCTAGCGGTGGAGCTATTGTGGTAGTTGGATTAGGTTATTGTTACATCTTCTTGAGACTCTAGCGGGTAATAGAAGATAGAACTAGAATTAGGTAACTACCCTAGCGGGACTATCTGATTAGAACAACCATAATTCATTAGTTTGAAACTTGTCTGGTCTGTGATTACTAGTTGTAACGAGATTCCCTGAACTGTGCTTTCTCATTCAGTAGTCAAATCTTTAGTTTTAGTTTTAGTTTACAACAATCATTCAAACAAACCCCCTGATAGGAGTAGATTATTAGCTAGTAGTTTAAATCCGACACTAGATTACTTTCCCTTGGGTTCGACCCTACTTACTGCTACACTAGCTTTTAGTAGGAATATAAATTTAGATTTGCAGTGCACAACGACGCGCTGTCAAATTTTGGCGCCGTTGCCGGGGAGAGTTCTATCTAGTATAGGATTCTTTGTTTTGTTATCGTACTTTTATTTTCTATTTTTGTACACTTTTACTGGGTTTTATAATGGCTGATGCAGGAGATATTGGAGACGGCGCTGATCGGCGAGAGGAAGTGAACCAAACAATGCTATAGTAGAGGTGGCCAGAAGAGGAAATTTACAGGTTCTGATCCAACCACAGCTACCACTTCAGCAACAGCCGCCGTATTACGAAGAGCCGGAACGAGTGTTCCATCAGAGGCGAAGAGAAGCTCAGGCAGCACGAAGGAGGTTACAGTATGAGAACCCGTTGTACGATCAGAATGCACAACCTCCTCCTCTACCGCAACAACAGCCCCACCACTCAACAGAACCCAGTATACCCACCACAAAATCCACCTCCACCACAAGCTCAAAATCAGAATATTAATCCACCACCTCACCAGCCTCCGTATGCATATTATCAAAATGCATATCAGCCACCTCCTTACAATCAGTACCAACAGCCACCACAAAATGCCTATTATCCTCCACAGCCTTATGTGCAACCTCAGCAGCAGATACGACCACCGGCCACTATGAGAGATATATCTGTGCCAACTTTAGCTCAGCATTCCTGGCCTGTAGCTCTTGATCCTGATGAAGACTTTGAGGTCAGACCGAATCTTATTCATCATCTTCCGAAGTTTTCAGGGTTGCCAGGAGAGGTTGCTACGAGACATCTGCAGGAATTTAATGGAATCTGCCATACGATTAGACCATACGCCATCACAGAGGATAAGTTCAAATTATTGGTTTTCCATTTTAGTTTGACTGATCTCGCAAAGAATTGGTTTTTATCGTTGCCTGCAGATAGTATTCGCACATGGGAGCAGATGCAGAGGAAGTTTCTTGAAAAGTTTTATCCTCCCGGGAAAGCATCGCAGGTTAGGAGAGAGTTGACCACATCAAGCAGGGGCCTATGGAGTCGACTTATGAATATTTAGAGAGATTTAATGGCTAGAGCGCAGCTGTGTCAACCATGGGATTTCAGAGGCATGTTAGTGGAGTATTTATTAGAGGGGCTGAGGCCAATGGAAGGATGATGTTAGAGGCCGCAGCTGGCGGTACCGTTTTAAACCTGACACCGGCTGAGGTACGTGAGCTGATGACAGATGTAGCAGAGAGTGCCAGGTTCAGAGATGAGACTTTCAGAAGAGACGATCACAGCCGAACTAGGAATGTGTCTCAGGTAGATTCCACTAAGAGTCAGGCCGATGAGATTAAAGAGCTGAGAGAGATGGTACAGAAATTGATGGTTGGCCAATTAGTGGAGTTAGACCGTGTGAGTTTTGTGGAGCTGTGGATCACAGAACTGATGAGTGCCCGACGTTTGTTACAGAGGATACTGTTGAAGTCAATGCCATGGGAGGATATCAAAACTTCAACAACAGACAGGCACCGAGACAATTTGGATTGGCAGCTAACGGCTACAGCTGGAGAAATGATGGATTTCAGAATAATCAAGGACAAAACCAGCAGCAAATAATGCATACAGACCACCATTTCAGCAGCCAGAGAGGTATTAATATACCAGAACAACAATGGCCAGTTTCAGCAAAGAAAGAACTACAATCAGAATGGTCAGTACACCTCAAACCCTGCCCATAATCAGAATAATGCAAGCTCAGGCAAATCATTAGAGGATATGGTGAAGGAATTGGCTGCCAACCAAATCGAAATGAACAAGAGATTGACCCAAATGGCCACTGCAATTTCTGAGCTCCAAAATGAGAAAGGGAAGCTTCCTTCCCAAACGGTTCCAAATCCAAAGAGCAGTGTTAATGCCATGAGGTTGAGGAGTGGAAAGGAGCTGGAACAGGGTTCAAGAAGCAAGATTTCGGATCCACACTCAGCGTCTACCGCGGACGCTGAAACATTTTCATCCGCGGACGGTTCAGTATTTCCCATTAATCGTGAAGGGTCCGCGGGTTTAATTAATGAAGGGTCCGCGGGTAACCTCCAGCGTCTACCGCGGACGTCCTCCAATTTCTTCCGCGGACGTCTGTTCTTTTCCTGTAAATCCTTTAGGGTCCGCGGAGGTTAATCCTTCAGGGACCGCGGTACAGGCTGATCAGAATTCTGAAAATCGGTTTTCTAACACTTCTCTTCCGTTCCCTGTGCAGATAAGGAAACCTAAGAAGCCCTTGGCTATGGATCCTGAGTTATTGGAGCTGTTTAGCAAGGTTGAGATCACCATCCCACTACTTGATGCCGTTAAGCAAATTCCGAAATATGCTAAGTTTCTCAAGGAGTTGTGCACTACTAGGAGAGGAGGAAGCAAAGCGGAGAAGGTAAACATGATTCAGAATGTTTGTTCTCTTCAACAGTGCAAGGTGGCTAAGAAACGAGGTGATCCGGGTCCATTTCTTATTTCATGTATCATTGGTAAGAATAAGGTAGATAATTGCATGTTAGACTCTGGTGCAGCTATTAATGTTCTACCATATTCTATATACCGATCATTGCATATTGGACCTCTACAACGTACTGATTTAACGATTCAACTTGCTAATCGTTCTTGTGCTAAGCCGGAAGGCATTCTAGTTGACGTTGTAGTTCGTGTTGGCAAGCTAATAATTCTTGCAGATTTTTATGTGCTAAAATCAGAAGATGAAGGTATACTAGACACTTCACCTGTGCTACTAGGGAGACCGTTTATATACACTGCTAGTGCAAAGGTCGATTCAAAGACAGGTGAGCTCTCCATGGAGGTAGATGGAGAGGTGGTGAAGATTAATTTGTTTAGATCTATGCAGTATCCTTCTAATGTTGCAGGAATTCATTCCATAGAGGTGATGGATGAATCAGATATATTGAAGAATGAACTCTTGTGTGAAGAAGATAACTTGGAGGAAAGTTCTTAGTGAGAGCTGCAAAGCTGTGGACAGCATCAGGTATGAGATTAATGAAGTTAAACTGTGTAGTAACCCTATACCTGTCCCTTCTGTTTTGCAGGCTCCTAATGTAGAACTGAAGACGCTTCCTGATCATTTGAAGTATATCTTTTTGGGAGAAGCAGAAACTTTACCGGTGATTATCAAGAAGGATCTAGAGCCGGAGCAAGAGTTGAGACTCACACGTGTGTTGAAGGAGCACAAGACAGCCATAGGGTGGACACTAGCTGACATCAAAGGACTTAGTCCTACTGTGTGCATGCATCGAATCCTTTTAGAGGATGGTGCGAGACCAGTACGACAACCTCAGCGCAGATTGAATCCTCAGATGATGGAGGTAGTCCAGAAAGAGTGAGTGGGTGGGTGAGTCCAGTGCATGTAGTCCCTAAAAAGACAGGATTCACAGTTGAAATTAATGATAAGGGCGAATCAGTTCAAAGAGAGTACAAAATGGATGGCGAATGTGTATTGATTATCGCAGATTGAATGCCGCTACACGTAAGGATCACTTTCCTTTGCCATTCATTGATCAGATGCTTGATAGGCTCGCAGGTAAGCCTTATTTTTGTTTCTTGGATGGTTATTCTGGTTATAATCAAATTCCTATTGCATTAGAGGACCAGGATAAGACTACATTTACATGCCCGGTAGGAACATTTGCATTTAGACGCATGTCTTTTGGGTTGTGTAATGCTCCGGGTACATTTCAGCGTGTTGTGATGAGCATATTTTCTGATTTGTTAAATGACTGTGTAGAGGTATTCATGGATGACTTTACGGTGTATGGAAATACTTTTGATGAATGTCTACACAGTTTGCAAAAAGTTCTTACACGCTGTATTGAGAGTAACTTAGTGCTGAATTATGAAAAATGTCACTTCATGGTTACTCAGGTATTGTTTAGGTCACATAGTATCTAAGGATGGCATTCAGGTAGATAAAGCTAAGATTGATGTTATTCGTGGTTTGCCTTATCCTACTGACCAACGTGCTGTGAAGTCTTTTCTAGGACATGCAGGTTTTTATCGCAGGTTTGTAAAAGACTTTTCGAAGATTTCACTGCCTATGTCTAAGTTGCTGCAGAAAGATGTACCGTTTGATTTTGATGAGCAGTGTAAGACAGCTTTTGATGAACTGAAGGCAGCCCTATTACTGCACCAATAGTACAAGCACCAGATTGGAGTCAACCTTTTGAGATTATGTGTGATGCTAGTAACTATGCTGTAGGTGCAGTACTTGGACAGAGAAGGACAAGAAGCCAGTGGTTATTATTACGCTTCCAGGACTTTAGACACAGCGCAGAAAAATTATTCTACTACTGAGAAAGAACTTTTAGCTGTTGTCTTTGCTTTAGAAAAATTTCGTCCTTATTTACTTGGTTCTAAAGTGATTGTCTTTACTGATCATGCAGCTATCAGATATTTGACAGCCAAGAAGGAGACGAAACCACGGCTGATGAGATGGATTCTATTACTCCAGGAGTTTGACTTACAGATCAAAGATAAGAAAGGGAGTGATAATGCTGTTGCTGATCATCTGAGTCGGATAGTCCTCGAGGAGGAAGCTGTGGCAATTACTGACACTTTCCCAGACGAACATCTATTTGCCATTGAGAAGGTACCATGGTATGCTGACTTAGTCAATTACCTGGTAGGAGGTACGTTTCCTCCATCTCTAAATAAAGCTCAGAAATTGAAGTTGAAACATGATTCTAGGTATTACATTTGGGATGATCCATATCTATGGAAAATTGGTGTTGATCAGATTGTTAGACGTTGTGTGCCTGATAGTGAGATCCCATCTGTTTTATCTTTTTGTCATGAACATGCATGTGGTGGCCATTTTGGACCAAAGCGTACTGCTAGGAAAATTATTGATAGTGGTTTCTTTTGGCCTAGCTTGTTTAGAGATGCATATGAGCACTGTAAAGCATGTGATAGATGTCAGAGAGTTGGTAATATTTCTGCTAGGAATGAGATGCCTCAAAATCCCATTGTTGTTGATGAAGTGTTTGATATCTGGGGGATTGATTTTATGGGTCCGTTTCCTATGTCTCATGGTTATCTGTATATTCTTGTGGCTGTGGATTATGTGTCAAAATGGGTAGAAGCTAAGGCTACAAGAACTGATGACGGTAAGACTGTAGTGGATTTTCTGCGTACTAATATCTTTTGCAGGTATGGAGTACCGAAGGCGGTGATAAGCGATCAAGGATCGCACTTTTGCAACAGATGGGTTGCAACTGTGTTTAAACAATTTGGAGTTCACCACCGAGTCTCTACAGCTTACCACCCGCAGACAAACGGACAAGCAGAAATTTCTAACAGGGAGATAAAGTCCATATTAGAGAAGATGGTGAAGCCTTCTCGGAAAGACTGGTCTGTGCGTTTAGATGAAGCTTTGTGGGCTTACAGAACAGCCTACAAAACACCTATTGGAACCACTCCGTTCAGGCTTGTGTATGGAAAAGCTGTCACTTGCCAGTTGAGGTAGAGCATAAAGCATATTGGGCTATTAAATCGTGTAACTTTGACTTGGCTAGTGCAGGTATAGAACGGAAGCTAGAGTTGAACGAACTAGAAGAATTGCGTTTAGAAGCCTATGACAGTCAGATTGACTACAAAGAACGAACTAAGATGTATCATGACAAATACATTCTTAGACGTTCTTTTGAAGTCGGTCAGCAGGTATTATTATTTTCTTCTAGACTACGTCTAATGCCTGGAAAACTTCGTTCTCGTTGGACAGGTCCATATACCGTGTTAAAAGTTTACAACAATGGAGCTTTGGAATTGGAGAAGACTAGCACTGGAGAAAAATTTGTTGTAAATGGACAACGAGTCAAGCTTTATCATGGAGGGACTTTCCCCTCGGATGCTGATATCCCTTTAGCGGAACCTGTTATGGAAACTTGATTTCAGGTATCGTCGAGCCAGCGACGTAAAATCAGTGCGCTTATCGGGAGGCAACCCGAGTGTACTTAGTTAATTTTCTTTTATTCTATTTTATGTTTTTCTCTTATTTCTGATGTGGTACGGTGAATAGTGCATTTTCGGTGCATATGTGTTCTATTTCTCAGGTTTTCAAGTCAATAGTTGGCTGATTACCCAGCGTGCACCGCGGACGCTTCTTTGAATAAATCCGCGGACGGTTCGGTATTTTTCGAAAATTGCATAAGGGACCGCGTTATTACTCTCTTCAGGGTCCGCAGCTATCACTGAGCCTCTACCGCAGACGTCCTGTTATTTATCCGCGGACGTTGATTGATTTTTGGAAATTCTTCAATGTCCGCGTGTTTATTACTTCAGGGTCCGCGTGTGTCACAATTTTGCTGAAATTAGAAATCCCAAAATTTGAAAACCCTCGACACTTATACACGCCAAAGCTCCGTCGCGTCTCCACCTCCTGGTCAGCGACGTCAACCACCAACTCGGTCAGGTACGGATTTTGTGTTACTAAACGGATTTGTGTTTTGAATTGTGAAGGAGAGTGGAATTTGGAGTTAGGGTTTTGTTTGTGGTGGTTTGTGAATCGGATTGGGTTGGTATATTGTGCTTGTGTTGAATTGAGAATAGGATTTCGATTGTTTCTCGGGTAAATTGGTGTGTAGATCGGAGGTAGTGGTCGGCTATCGTCGAATCGGATCTGAACTACTCCGCGGACGCTACTGGAATAAGACCCGCAGACGCTGTTGTATTTTTGGGTAATTCTTAAGGGTCCGCGGCATTAAATTGGTTAAGGGTCCGCGGTTGGCACTGAACTTCAGATATTTTTTGGTCTCGGATAATGAGTGGAGCAAGGAGGACTCGTAGCCAGGTTGAGAGAGGTGAGCCGTCACAAGCTGTGAGCAGTCCAGACACATTCTTACGGGAGCCTCATCTAGAACCTATATGGCCATGTCGTCCTTTCATGGAGAGTATGGGGATATATGAGGAAGCTCAAGCTATGCTTCGCCGCAGCGGTAGCTGATGTAGAGGACACTGCTGAGTTCCTAGGTACCTTAGAAGTTTCAGAGCGGATAGCCCCTCACAGTTTTGAGTATAGACACAGGGGTACGACCTACGTCACATCTACTGATCAGTTGCGTGCTGTTTTTGGATGGCCGGATGGTGGTCTGGTCGCGTGCATTAATGAAGTCAGTATGCATGAGGAGTGGGAGCAGTTGGCAGGCGTGGTTACTTCTTTTCAACCTAGCGTGACTAAATCGAAAAAGCTATCCAGACCAGTGTTTTTTGCTCTGCACTTTATGTTGTCCAGAACCCTACATGCCCGGAAGAATGGAGGGGATAAGTTAACGAAGAATGACTTGGCAGTGCTCTCCATGCTCCGTAAAGGACAAGTGGTTAATTGGAGCCACTACTTGCTGGCTCACTGGAAGGGAATCCGATCGTCTGGCCCTGTGACGTGCGGAGGTATGATCACTTTCATGCTTCGCGCCCTGCACCCTTTACCCCGTACCCCGAGCGCACAGACTGCTTCACTACTCCTGGGCTGATGAGGAGATATTTCGAGCGGGGAAGCACATAAGGTGGTCTCACTCTGCTGACAGATATATATGGATTTACTTTGCGGATGCTAGACTAAGACCAGCGGACAGTCCACCTCGACGAGGTAGGCCTAGGAAGCAGGCGGGGGGAATAGTGATAGCTGAGCCATCTGGCACAGCGAATGAGCAGCCACAGCAGCCACAGCAGCAGCCTGGGGCCCAGCAGGGCCAATTTACATCTGAGCAGATTTATTTTTTCTTTAACTCATTTCGCTCTCAGATTCTTGGCATGCAGGGTTTCCGGCCAGTGCAACCACCTCTGGGATGGACTCCAGGAGCAGCTATACCACCTGAGTACTTGCAGCCGTTTCCTCCACCTGAGGATCAGAGTAGGGGAGTCACTTGTTCCCTATCACATCATTTATCATTTTTATTAGTGTCTGTGTCCCCTTCTTCATTCTTGTTGTATGTTGTGCCGTGAGGACACGGCATATTTCAAGTGTGGGGGAGGGAAATCGAGTCAGTTTAGAGTCTGTAGTCTGTTTTTTTATGTTATGGTATGAGTCGAAGAGGAGAAATATCATTGTATGTTGTGATGAATTGACGATCTATATGAGTGATATTCTATCCTATGAGTTTCTGATATGTTTGCATGCATGAAATCTGATGTTTTGTGATGTTTGTGCTTGATGATATAAATGCTTTTGAGTTGAGATATCTGGTGATGTAGAGTTGATAGAAAATGTCCTAGAGGGATTTAACATTCATTCTGATATTTGCATGAATAATTGTGCTATGCGTTGAGTTGATATTGTGGCATTCCGAAAGTGTTGAAAAGATTATCTAATCTCTTGTCTGAGTAACCGGGAAAAGAGATGAGCGACCCTCATCTTGACTCGCGTAAAAAGGACAAGAAGAGAAGTGAAATCTGTATATGGATAGTTTATTGGCAACGAATGTTTTTGTTTTATATTGGTTATTGACTAGTGCCGGGGGTTAGGAAGAAAACCAAGACACTTCCCACTTGAGCACTTGCTTTAACCAATGGCACAAGCCAAAATAAGGCAAGCCATCAAAAAAAAATCAGAAAATTCAGTAAAAAAAATGAATAAAAGTTTGTTGTTGCCAATGAATTTATCCAATAGTGTGATTCGGATGCCGTGGTAAAAACTCAACTGTAGTGTGATTAGGATTGCAAATTGAAGAATGAAGTTAGGAATCTGAAAAGGACTATCTCTACATTATCCTTGATATATCTCGACTTGAGTATTTTTATCGTTAAGTACAGACTGAACATTATTGATGATGATTGTATGCAGATGTAAATGGATTGATTGGATAGGATGTTATGAGTTGGATTGTCATGTAATCATAGTATACTCTGATCGATTCGAATCTGCAGTCTAGACTTTTACTTGTTCGAGACGAACAAGAATAAGTGTGGGGGAGTTTGATGGAGCGTATTTATACGATCCATCATTGTCTTATTTCATTTATTCTTATACGCTTTATTTGCGAAATATTACCTTGTTGTAGTGTTTTGCGTTTCAGGCGTATTTGGAGTACAATGGAGATTTTACACGCTTATGGAGCAATTCTAGACGGATTCGGAGGAAGAAGACGAAGGAAATAAGCGAGAGCAGACTGGATGACGTCAGCCGCGGACGGTGCTACGTTTCTATCCGCGGACCTTACTATATTTCCATATATTCTTAAGGGTCCGCGGCCAATATTCAAGAGGGGTCCGCGCGACGTTCGGCCCGGCCCAGTTTTGACAATCAGCAGCTTTTTGATTAGGGTTTCGATCCTAATTGAAGAGAATCTTTGGACGGCGAAATTCCAGAGCGTAGAATAGAGAATTGCAAGCAAGCTTCAACTTTTGTCTTCACAAACGATAACTCTTCGAACTCAATTTCAGTCTTTTATTTTTGTTACAATGTTTTGCATGAGTAGCTAATTTCCCTACAGTTTGGGGAATTGAGTTGCAACAATGTATGAGACTGTTGAATAGCAAGTTTTAATTTAGTGAATTCTGTTCTTTGCTTTAATTGCATGTATTGTTATTTGCCTAACTCAGCCTAGCGGTAAACTTAGGGTTATAGCAATTGCATGATATCTAGTTGAATTGTCATAGTAGTAAAGCCTAGCGGTGGAGCTATTGTGGTAGTTGGATTAGGTTATTGTTACATCTTCTTGAGACTCTAGCGGGTAATAGAAGATAGAACTAGAATTAGGTAACTACCCTAGCGGGACTATCTGATTAGAACAACCATAATTCATTAGTTTGAAACTTGTCTGGTCTGTGATTACTAGTTGTAACGAGATTTCCTGAACTGTGCTTTCTCATTCAGTAGTCAAATCTTTAGTTTTAGTTTTAGTTTACAACAATCATTCAAACAAACCCCCTTGATAGGAGTAGATTATTAGCTAGTAGTTTAAATCCGACACTAGATTACTTTCCCTTGGGTTCGACCCTACTTACTGCTACACTAGCTTTTAGTAGGAATATAAATTTAGATTTGCAATAGACAACGACGCGCTGTCACTGACGAAAGATAACAATGATGACTTCGAACTAACCAGAGATGAGTGGACCCAGAGGAGGATCCTATGGATGAACCAGTTCCTGCTCCTCAAGGAACAAGTGGTGGAGAGGGGTCGAATAATGATAACACTGCAGAAGATGAAGAATCTGACAGAGGAGAAGATACTGTTGTGGAACCAGAGGGTAATAATGAACAAGATGAAGCTAATGAGAATAATCAGTTACCAGGCTCCGGAAATGCTCCACCAGAAGGAAGACAAAGAATACAGATACAGCAACAACAAGGAGTTCCCAGAAAAAGTGGACGACAGAGTCATCCTCCGATCAAATTCAGAGACTACCACATTGAACTTCCTAATTTCGTCAGAACACTAGTGGTCTGTGCTAACACTGCCTTTGTTTCTCTCGCAGAACCAAAAACGGTGACTGAAGCACTGAAGAATCCAGACTGGGTAGTAGCCATGCAAGAAGAGCTCCACCAGTTCGAGCGCAACAAAGTCAGGGAACTAGTCCCTCGTCCATCTGACCGGACCATCATTGGTACCAAGTGGGTATTCAAGAACAAGCTTGATGATCAAGGGAACATTGTACGAAACAAAGCAAGATTGGTGGTCAAGGGGTATAATCAGCAGGAAGGCATAGACTATGATGAGACATTCGCACCAGTGGCAAGACTGGAGGCAATCAGACTGCTGATTGCGTATGCTGCCTACCATGAATTCAAGTTGTATCAAATGGATGTTAAGACGGCTTTTCTGAATGGAATTCTGAAAGAAGAGGTGTATGTGTCTCAGACACCTGGCTTTGAAGATCACCAGTTCCCGAATCATGTCTACCGATTGGAGAAAGCACTGTAAGGTCTGAAACAGGCCCATCGCGCCTGGTATGAGCGATTGTCCCAGTTTCTACTTAATCATGGACACACCAGAGGACAGGTGGACAAGACTCTGTTCCTACTGAAAAAGGGAAGTGATATACTAGTAGTTCAAGTATATGTAGACGATATTACACAAGTGCTATGGAAATCTCTAAAAATCCTGTGCAGCACATTAGAACAAAGCATATAGAGACACGTTATCACTTTCTAAAAGACTGGGTTGAAAAAGGAATAGTCACAATGAACTACTATAGGACAGATGATCAAGTCGCTGACATTTTCACGAAGGCCTTGCATAGGGAACTCTTCGAAAGGCTCTGAATGGAGCTGGGTATGATCTCTCTATCCTAATCAGTATATAACTTCTACTACTAACTCCTGTCTGATCTGAATATTCATGTTTTGGTGTGTTAGTAGATAGAAGTGACTAGTGATCATCAAGTAGAGGTCACATGTCTTGTGTAACTAGTAGTTTCAGTACAGCTTAAGACTTCCGTCACATGTGAACCTCAGTATGTTCTTTGTGACCTAACGACACTTCCTAGTTGTTCCCACGTTATAAGCCCAAAGGAAGTGGTTGAAACCGTCCCTAGCCTATTCTAGAACTAGTTGTCTCCAGTCCCTATTTTCTTTGACTTGTAGTTCGGAGACACTAGTAATAGAAATACACACATATTTGCGAATGATTATATGCTTTAGTGTGTTTATGTGATACTTTGACTAACATGCTTTCGGAGTAATGTCTTCTATCACTTGGACAACCACCACATTACTTCCTTCAGAATGTACCTTGGGACTGGTTAATCAAAGAGACTAGTGGTAAGGACTGGTTGTCAGACAGCATTCATTAGCCACTGATTGGTTTGACCAATAAGACGTAGATTTTGTCATACCCGAAGAAAACGCTTGGACTTATCAAGTCAGGAGAGGTGACAAATTTGGATAACTGTGAAATTCAAATTTTGGAGAGAGAATATTTAGGAGGATATCTTGGAAGATATATAATCAGATTTTGGGATCAACCCTCCTCACAATTGCCGCCGATTCGAAACCCTAATCGCAGAAACCCTAATCCGAATCCCAACTCTCCCCAATGGATTTCTCCAAGTTCAACCTTGCCGCACTGCTCACACCGGAGGAATTGAGAGCTATGGCCAGTGCGATGGAGAAGATGGAACAGGCGAAGGCAGCGGCTGAGACCGCCAAGGCATCGGCCTCCACAACTGCGGCCCCTCAGAGTGTCGCCCCACCGGCTGAGCCGCTCGCACCAACTGAAGAGCAAATTGACACTATGATTGGGGATGTTGTGAAGTCTGTTCCTTGGGATGACAATCAATCTCAGAAGGAGAAGTCAGCGGAGAAGGCTGACGGAATGAGTCTGGAGACTGAGAAGACTCAGGAGGTTGTGAGTCACGAGAAGAAAAGTGGAGTGGTTCGGTGTGATGAGTCGCCAGCCAAAGGAGTGGAACAGGTCGGGACTTCCTGTCAGCCTGACTCGATTGGGGAAAAGAAGGATACTGAGGAGCCACCTGCTCCGACTGAGGATGACGGAAAATGGGCAATATCAACAGATGATAATGAGGAGTCTTCGGACGATAATGCAGATGATAAACAGACTTCCCAGACCAGTCAGGAGGCAAGTTTGAGTATGGGCATCTCTCTGGGCAGAAGGATTGGCACCAGAAACAAAGGCAAAGGAGTTGCTTCTGGCATACTGCCAAGCAACAAGAGAAAGGCGGAATCCACAGTCTCGAGTGAACGTCAGGTGAGGAGTAGAACTGAGACAAAGGCGAGGAGAGATGCAGCCAAGGATTTCCCGAAGTCCTCAGACAAATCATGCCAAGGTATCGTTCGTGATATGGCTTTTGACCCTGAATATTTGAATGATAATGATCTTGGAATTGTTGTTGAACTGTTTACTCATCAAGGGTGGGATGAGTTGTTTGTTGGACCAGCTATGGTTGATGTTGGGTTAGTAAAGGAGTTTTATAAGTCGCTTGAACTTGTGTCTGGCAGTAAGTTGATTACTGTGTGTTTTAAGATCGGTAAGGAGAAGTTCAATTTCACTGAGAGGGACCTTGCTACCATTCTGGAAATTCCATATGAGGGGTATGATGAGCTGTATGCAGGAATTCCCATGGATGTTGCTGAGGGAGAGATACATGAGACCGTGTTGGGAAAAGGAGATAACATGCCGGTGGTCTCTCGAGTGCTTCATGAGTTCTTAGCACTGTGTCTGCTGCCGAGGGGAGTAAAGCATACAGTTCCCACCACATATGAGGAGGTTTTACTATGGAAAATTTTGACAAAGGCACCAGTAAACCTGCCTAAGATTATCCTCCAGCTCATGGTGGTTGTCAAGAAGTCCCAGTCCAACAAATTGCCATATCCCGACTGGTCAAGATGATTCTCCGGTACTTTGAAGCATATCATCCAAAGGTTGAAGTCTGCTGCTCTCGACAACTCAATGAAGGACATATGGGTCGTATCAACTATGCCTGGAGTGAAGGCATTGGCTGGGTACACAAGTATGAGTTGCCTGAGGAAGTAGCCAGAGATAAGGAGAAGGAGAAGGAACCTGTGCCAGTGGTGAACCTGGATGATGATCAAGAGGTTAAGGAGCAAGCTGAGGATATAAGTGCTGTTTCTCAGAGGAAGGAAATTATTAGCTTGCTCCGGTCTCTGAATGAGAAGGTGGATCAATTGCTGAAGATGGATCAATTATTGCTGCTCAGACCACCAGTCGTACCTCTTGATCTTTGATAACCAGTCTCAAGGCCCCTCCAGTTTCGACCTAGCACATTTTCCCCTTTCTTGTTAAAACTTTGAACTGATTGTGTCCTGTTTTGCCTGTTGTGACGGGCCGTCTTATTTTGAACTGCACTCTTTTACACCTGATTGTGTTTGACTGATATTTTGGTGTTTTACTTGTCTTTGTTCTACTAACCCAGATTATGGTATTTTTTTGATAATGACAAAAGGGGGAAGTAGTGGCTGTTATGTGCAGGTAAAGGACTCAGTTCACTCAGTTCCTAAGGAACCTTAACAAGAGGACCTAGCGCATGGACTTAGGGGGAATGCTCGGTTGCTTGGTCGGTAATTGAATCTGCACATCACTTGTGGTTTTTACTTTTCCATATTATTTGTCATCATCAAAAAGGGGGAAATTGTTGAACCCTTGGGTTTTGATGATGACAAGTGATCAATACTGACTAGTGTATTGAGTGTGCAGATTGTGCTTCACTGGACATACCTAACGACTAGTCTGAAGTCGTTAGCAGTAGCAGTTCCTGATATTTCGGCCAGAGAAAAATCAGGGAAGAATATCTTGTTGCTTTAATTGATAATATCGTTTGAGATAATATTCTAACTGCCATTTAGAGTTTAGATAAATATTGGTTGGAGATTTGAGATTTGAAGAGATACGATATTTCCTAATTGAATCTTGCATGGATTGTAGGGTTTGATTTGGAAGGTGTGTGGCTTAGTATAAAAGCCAGCGTAGCAGCTCGGATTCTGTGTGACTTTGTGAGAGAGCGGGGAGCGATCAAGATCGGAGCACAAGGAGACGAGCACAGGCAGCAAGGAAGCAAGCGTGACCGCGTTTACTACGTTGGTTCGGGTGCTTTTGGTAGCGGGCTAGAGACTGCATCAGTCCATCTAGCCTGAGACGACGTGCTGCAGAATTTCGAGGTTGTTGGTGTCTGAGGAGCAGAGGGCGCAGCTTAGAACAGTAGTAAACGGGGAGTTGTACTAGCTGATTCAAGTGTATTCCTTACCAAAGACATTAATAAAGTTCGGAGTTGAAAATCCTTCCAGTAGCTGCTGGAAGGGGTGGTTTTTCCCAGTTGAGTTTTCACCTAAAATCGTGAGTGTTGATTTACTTTTGTTTATTACGTTACTTTTGTTTATTCCGCTGCAACTAGTCGTATCGAGGGACAAGTCGACCCTCACGACTAGAAGTACAAGCTAACCTCGATCCAACAAGTTCATCTATCTTTAATTGCAAAAAATATTCTAAAATAATATGCAGCCGTTAGTATATCATGCTATTACACCACATGACTAACTCACATATTAAAATTTTGAATTCAAAATACTCATTAAATTTTTATAGTAATGCTCACCAAATTTGAATTTAATCAGATCATTTGAATCAAAGTAACCGTCAATCACCTTAAAGAAATAATATACAACGATTCATTTAGACGTTGAATATTATTAAATCTAAGGAGAATGGATAACGTGAAAAGTAACATTTAGGATATAAAATAAAAACATCTTGTTCGTTTTATTTTTTTCAATCCTACAGTTTTTTTAGCTACTGAAAATATTTAGTTTTAATATTCAAAGGGTACAACCGTCACTTAACTAATAAAATATATTTAAAATATATTACAATTATTTGATTCCTTAATTATTGGTAACCGATTATATTTTAAATATATTTTAATTGATTTGATTCCTAAAGAATTGATAACTAATGGATGTTTTATGATTTTTCAAGACTATCAATTCAGTTGTCAAACAAATTAAAGTCACATTCAACTAGTTTTTGAGTTGATTCAACATGATAGATTTGTAAATCATGATAAATATTGAATCATAACATACTTTTTATTGAATCATATATTTTTTTATAATTGTCTTTACCTCTAAACTATAATGTTGAAGATTCAGTAAACTTGTAACATTACAAAAACACGTTTTGAAATTAACATTCATTGTTATACATATGATTTAAAAATTATACATTGATGGTTCTTGAACCATAACACATCAGATAATGAATCATTTTGTCGTTGGTTCATTCTCAACGTTTACAACTTGATTTTCCTCTTCTCCGTTTGATGTTCTTGCATTCTGTTAGCAAAGTAAGAATTACAGATAATCAGTTTCATGAATATCACAGTCAAAGCAACATGGTTCATAATTTGATACTTTATGGTTCATGAATCATGTGGGGTCAAATGATGAATCGCAATATGCTTCATTATTTGATACATTATGATTCATGAATCCTACCGTATTTTGTGATAAAAAGTTGTGACAATCGACAAGTTTGTGAGTCGAGAACATCGATCTCAAACCGAACACAAAAATCAAACCATCATGACTAACCAAAAATTCTACAAGTTCCACACTCAGCAACGGAAGCAAGCGGACAACACACACTTACAACCATAAAAATTCACAATGGTAGCAGTTCCTTAAACACTTCATACTCCACCAAATCCAACCTTCAACATGCTTGTTTCAGTCGTTTCTTTCACGATTCAACTCACTTCTTCGTAGATGTTGCTTTTTTATCGTATCAGTTTTGTTTGTAGATTTTGATTAGAAAGTTTGGATACCCAACACGTTACGTTTGCCCTGATTTTATGGATTCGCTTAATATATGTAGGATTCATTTACCCTTATTGATTTATTTATTAACATATTTAACGCTTTATTTATTTTTATATTTATAAATTGACCGTAAATCTAAAACATCCAATTATTTTTATTGAACGTTTGGGATCTCTTTTTACATTATAACTAATATTTACTTTTCACCCGATCTCTTCTCTTTTATCAAACAACATAAAATACAACATATTTCTACTTTTTGTGACTAGATTTTGCTACAAAGCATGTTAATTACAAACCTCATTAAATAGTTGAAAAGTCAATATGTTAATCCATAAAAACTAAATAATAAACAACAAATTATCTATCCTATATATAAAACGGGAAGGGATGAATTGACGGTTTCTTTTGAAGCCACAATTCACCTTCCCAAAATACCCTTCATCAATTTTATATTTACACATTTAGTGAAGGTTCTAGGAGGACAGACATCTTTTAGTAAGATGGAAGGACATGATCACAGCCGTTGATTTTTATCAATCCAACAGTTGATACTGGTAAACGGCAATCATCAACCGCCTGTGTTTTTTGCAAATCCAACCGCCCAATTAATTAAAAACCAACTTTAATCTCAACCATCGAATTAATCAAATCAACGGTCAAGATTACGTTTTTATGTCTCACTAAATGTACATGTCTTTCTAGAACCCAACTCTACACATTTAATATAATAAAATTAATTACTTGCACATATATATGTGGGGATTTACTCCAATGGATCCACCCAAAATGATGGATCCATGTGTCTTAGTATCAGCCGTCAGATGGATCAAGATGGATGAAAGAGGATGCGCCACGCGTCCCACTCACTCTCACTATCCTCACACAACTAACGGCAAATTTGGTATTATTAGTTTTTAACTATGTTAGTTGCATTTAATGCATTGATTGTAAGTTTATTTAATGCTACTTTACTCAAATTCTCTCTCCTTAATCAGTGCCACCATTTTTCATCTTCTCAAGTTTTCATTTTCACCATTTTCATCATTTGTGAACTTACACCATCCGTTCCTTATTTTCCATTTCAACCCATTTTCAACCGTTATACTTCGCAACCCATTCTCAACCGTTTTATTTTTCAACCCATTTGCGCAAAAGTCCTTAATGAGTGCTTGTAGTAGGGCAAACATTGGACCTTCAAGTGCTTTTAAGTTGGCTAAATAGATGGTTGGTGGCCGTTCAGAGCAGTATGTTGATTGTACGCCTTGTTGAGTGAAATTCAGTTTGTTTAGTTATCGCATTTCATTGTTGCATTTCACATGTGCATGTCACACATGCATTTTGATCTTGCATTTTGCAGTTACATTTTTACAGTTGCATTAAGGCTACAATTGTGTTCCATGTTTATTGTATTGCTATTTTTGTATAAATTTAATATGCTTCCGTATCCTTTACCTTTTTTTGAGTTGTGTTGGCAGATGGTAATCATAGTTGTACGGTAACAGATGATTTCCATTGTTTAGTGACTATATCGCCGAATGGGATAACATATTAGACTCCGTTGTGTGCAGAACACTTAACCTCCAAGCATGAACAAATTTTTCAGTCAATTGAGGCGGGGATCTATTTCTACCGAATCTATGCAGCAGGAGGATTCCCATTTGTGTTATGGTTAGGGTTTAAAGTTTATTGTTTAGTGTTTAGTGTTTAGGGTTTTAGGGTTTAAGGTTTAGGGTTTAGGATTTAAGATTTAGGATTTAAGGTTTAGGGTGTTAGGGTTTTAGGTTTAGGGTTTGAGATTTAATGTTAAGGGTTTAGGGTCTAGGGTTTTAGGGTTTTAGATTTGGGGTTTAGAGTTTTAGGGTTTAAGGTATAGGGTTTTGCATTTTGCATTTTGTATTTTCGCATTTCTGATAAGGCACTTCTGTATGCCGTTTTAGGTCCTTTACACTACATGTATTTCTAACATTTTAAGTATAAGATTATGCTTTTGGTGTAGTTTTGTATTTCAAGTTGATCGGAGAAGTTTGAATGAAAGTGCAACAAGAAGGTTGAATTCCTTAGCAAAATAATAAGATAACAAGAACCAAAAGAACAGAGGAGCGCGCGAGAAGCGTAGCGCGCGAGTGGTGTCGCACAAGGGCATAGCGATGACATCAGCAGTCAACGACAAAACCGAAAGCGATGACGTCATCATGCACGAGAATATTCCTAAGCTGATTTTTAGAAGATAAAGATGATTTCCAAATATTCTCTTGTCTATTTCATTGCGGAAACCCTAGATGGAGCATATAAATACAAAGCTAGAGACAAGAGCAACTATCCGTGCACCATCCGCGAAAACAATCTGCCCTAGAGTCGAGAATCAGACTTCGAGAAGACGCGCGAGCAGAGCGACGCGCAGACCAAACACAACATTCAGATTTGTTCTTGTTATTTTAGTTGTCAAAACATAAACCTTGAGATGTATACATTCAGTATGTCTAGCTAACTTACTGAATTCGGTTTGGATTTTGATATATGAATAATATATTTTGAGGTCTTGTTCTTAGTATCATGATAAGTTTAGTATTATTACTCCAAGCTTAATTGCATGATAATTAGGGTAGATAGTTAAGCGAAGCCTGACCCGCAGACTTAATTATTGAATCTGTTATCTATTGTTAAACTATCAGAGGTACATAACTGTGAATGATAGGAGTAACACTAGAATAGTTAATAACTACTTTGATCGGATTCGTGGTTAATTAGACTTGGCCGAGTAATAGTATCATACAGACTTTGACAGGAATGTATATGTAGGTTATTAAGCCTTGACCGGACCTTAACTTACGTGAACATTATATCATATATCCTTAGTGACCAGTGATAAACATAGAGTTCATAGTGACAAGTATGAACCGAGCTCATCTCTATTTTTGTTCAACACTTTTATAACTTGCGCGCCACTGGTACTTGTGCATGCGTCTTTTCTTAATTTGCTTATTCACTCACAAACCCCAGTTTTAGTGTCGATAAAAGATCACTTTTCACCGTTCCCTGTGGATTCGACCCCTGCTTACCTTGACTATACTAACGAGGAAAATTATGGATAAATTTGCAGCACTCAACGACGTGCCGTCAATTTCTCATTTTGCTTTCGCATTTTTTTGCATTTTGCTTTTTTACTTTTGCTTTAGGAAAAATCTACAACTAGTAAAGTATCAGAACAAGGAGTGAGTGAGAAAGATTATATGTTGTCCTTGGTGAAAGAAATGTGCTCAACATTAGAAGCCACCACAGCTGGCAAAGTAATTGATTTCCCTCTCGAATATGCGAATTTAAAATGCAAATTATAAATGCAAAACAAAAATGTAAAACAAAAATGCAGATACCAAATACAACCACAAAATCTCATCATCAATCTTTGAAAGAGCAAATCGAACAGGATACATGACCGGTACAATCTCATCATCAATCTGCAAACTCCATAGCCTCTCTCATCATTGCCGACTGGAAAGACATCTTCGGCCAAATTCCTCCCAGCATCAACCGACTCAAAGGCATAATCAGCCTTTCGATTGTCTTCCCAAATAAGTCACGAGCATTGGGTTGCCACGCTCCACTAGTATGTTAATCACTGCATCTTTCTGTTTCAAATAGATTCAAAAGAAAACTCATTAAATATGCATCTACCATATGCAACTATAAAATGCAACTTCGATTGCATTTTCAAATTCAACGACAGAATTCACATCATATATCCACATCACATACTCACCGTTCAAAATAAAAGAAAAGCATATTTCAGCTCACCCATTTTGCACAAATATCCTTGATAATTGTACATAACTGCATTTTCTTTTAGATAAGTTAATGAAAGCCATAGCTAAAACCCAAATGATGAGATATTAGAAAATTCATATCTATGAAAACATGCCTCTCAACTTCCAAATCATTCATATACACTAGCAAATAACTTTTTCTAATTCATGTTATTTTTTCCATTTATTTGTGTTACTTGTTTCATTTTCTCAACTTCCTGTCTCAATTTCTCAGCTATCTAGCCTAGCTTAAGCCATAGATAAAACTACTCATCTCAAGGCTCCAGACCAGGTACCGAAAAAATTCTGTTACCGACAAATGAGTGGAATGGTGAAGGAAAATAAGAACTGAACTTTACGTTGATGTCTAAAGTTAAATTTATAGAAACCAAATCAACGTCATAATATATGGTTATAGGTACAAATACACACTAGTCGATGCCAAAGTAAAAAGGAAATGTCTTTGAAAAAACTAATCAACAAGCCTTTATTATCAATATATATGGTCACTAGGGATGCACAAAAATGACCCAGACCGGGAATCCGGACCGGACCGGAATATTTCGGGTCTGTCTTCGGGTCGTGAGTTTTAAAAATTTCCGGGTCACGACCCGGACCGGGACCAGATTTTTATTTAAAATTACACTAAAATGATCCGGATCGACCCGGACCGGAATTTCACGGGTCGGGTCGGTCCTCGGGTCACCCATTGAATAAAATCCGGGTCATCGGGTCAACCCGAATCGGGTCAATTCGGGTCGGGTCCGTCCGGGTCAACCCGGATGTGCATCCCTAATGGTCACTGAATACGAAGTATACATACCTTCTCAATATTGTCCATCATATTCCCCTTGACTTCTGTTATTCGAGCCTTCAACTTAGAAAATTTACTCATCTCTTCTGGGTGGCTCATGCAGTACTGCATATGCTCTTTGAGTCTTGGCCTGTTCAATCTCAATAGTTTAGATCATATATCACGACTCCATCAACAGATGTGAAGAAAAACAAATAATGCCAAGTACAGATTTCCAAAATCTCTATCAAGATTATAAGCAATGCTAATCCCAGTACTGCCTAATCCCACACATCCAAACCCAAAATCAGTACTGCCTAATCCCACACATCCAAACCTACATTTCAATACTGCCTAATCCCACACATCCAAACCCAAAATCAATACTGCCTAATACCACATATCCAAATCTACATCTCAGTACTACCTAATCCCACCTCCAGAACCTAGCCTATACTTTCCGATTTGACCAAACCCAAAATTCCATAATCTAGTTTCAAAAAACTACCATAAAAATCATATACACATACCTAGTCAAGCTTGTTCGTAACTTTTCTCCAGCCACGTCAGTCCGTTTGTTGTCGCCGAAAATTAAACTCGTACAGTATCGCCGAAATCAGAAACTCTTCGTTTTTGTTGCCTTTCTCCTCCGCTACCTCGAGTTAGTGCAGAGAGTTAATTTTTCGAAATGGGTTTCAAGTTGACAATGACACTTCGGAGCGGTAACCCTAAAACTACCTATTTACCAAATGACAATAATACCCTCTCACCAGTCATGGCATTAAATTCTAGTCCCTTACTAACTGAACCAGATATTAAACCCCTTGACATGTGTCATCATACACACCATTTGATCTCTAAAATGTGTGGTTCAGATAGGGACTCATGGATCTACCAATTTGGGTGGATCCATGGGAGATGCTCCCTATATATGTGTGCAGAAACTACTAGTTTTGTTAATTAAATTACAAAATTATTGTATTTTTTTGGCTCTGCTTACATCCCAACAAAACATTTCAATTTCCTAATTTTTGATATTTGTTATCAATATTCAAAATTTGAATGCTTACTCTTGATTTTTGCCATCAAGCCAATAAACAAAATGACCAAAATTAATACGAGTAAAGATCTAGAGAGACGGTGAGATTTTGTGAGACGGTGAGACGTGATCATAGCTGTTGATTGTGATGAATTTAAGAGTTGTGATTAAATTTGTGTTTAATTAAATTAGGGGATAAATTTGTACAAAACACGGGGGCAGTTGAGATTAGTGAGTTTATTATTTTTAAGAGAAAATTGCCGAAAACCACCTCTTATAGGACGTAATTACCGAAAACCACCCCTTATACATTTTATTGCCGAAAACCACCCGTTGTTGGTTTGTTTTTTGCTGATTCACACATTCTAACGTTTTCCGTTCAATTAGTATTAAATCTCCGTTAGATGGATTTATTAGGCATTAATTAGGTTAATTAATTAGGTTAATTAGGTTAAATCTCCGACGGGTCGTTTAACCTAATTAAGGGGTGGTTTTCTGTAATTACGGCCTATAAGAGGTGATTTTCAGTAATTTTCCCCAATATTTATATGTCTCTCTAGAACTCAACTCTTAAGAGGACATATTAAGCTTGGAATATAATACTATATGTGCATATCGATTGAAATATATTATTATATTCTATATTAATCTTTAATACGACATTTATATTTGTAATCAATATACTCTGTGTGATTTATATATACGATATATATATATATGATGGAAAGAGATTGATAATAATCTCAACCGCCTGTGTATTTTGCATATTTAACTCCGTCTTACAAAAGTTATTTGCCCTCTAGATCCTTACTCTATATATAATTTATATTCAACTTAACGTTTAAAATTAAAATTTGATTTTAATTGAATTGGTCGATTAGATAGACAGACGGAGTAATATGGCAATAAAATATATAACGGGTGGTTTTCGGCAATTACGGCCTATAAGAGGTGGTTTTCGGCAAGAGAATGGATCAAATGAAAAGTGCTAGTTTGGTTATAAAATGCAAACAAATCTAAACCACCCATTGGATTTCAATCAACGGTTATAATTAAAGAATATTAATTAATACAAAAAATTACAAAAGGGCAATAATGGAAATACAATGCATAATATATTTTTCAAATATACTCATTAATATCAATCCTTTTTTTTAAGGAACCGACATTTAATTTTATGATATGGAAAATCTACATTCAATTTTTTGATGTGAAGGTGGTTTTTTTAAAGTTACGAGAAAAAATTATTAAACATTTTTCCTATCAATTTCAAGTATTCAATTAGTGATTTATAACCACTTTCTGCTATATAATATGATTCATGATTTGGTAGGTTCATGAATCATATGATAGCAAATTATGAATCATGTCGGAGCAAATCATGACTAGATGATATGATTCAAAAGTTACATTATGTTATATAGCATGGTCGTCAGTTGTGAGGGTTAAGGCCAAAATTTGTGCAATTTAAGTTTGTAATAGTGTATGACCCATGAATCATATTATAGCAAATTATGAATCATAGTATGACAAATTATGAATCATAGCATAGCAGAGCATGAATCATATCATGGCAAATCATGAATCATAGCATAACAAATAATGAATCATATTGTAGCAGATCTCGAATCATAGTATGATTCAAGAATCATGCGGGGTCAAATCATGAACCGTTGCTTACAACATTTATCATTCATTATATGATACCTCATGATTCATGAATCATGCGGCATCAAATGTTGAACCTTTGTTCTAATAGTTGGTCCATAGTTCTAATATTTTAATTTAATTAACCTGCAATATGCAAGCCAAATCCCATTAGGATCTCATGAAGTTTGAGAAGTGTGGTGCGTGGGTAGGTTTTTGTTCAAAACCGAAAACAAAGATACGGGGAGCAATATCTGCCTGATGCAGTACCACAATCCCATTAGGATCCATCTTTCTACAATCTCCAGTCGACTTAGCCGCAATCCCAAACCCTAACGGCACATCCGACATACTAAACACCACAACACCATCCCCAGCTACAATCCCAAACCCTAACGGCACATCCGACATACTAAACACCACAACACCATCCCCAGCTACAATCCCAAACCCTAACGGCACATCCGACATACTAAACACCACAACACCATCCCCAGCTACAATCCAAACCCTAACGGCACATCCGACATACTAAACACCACAACACCATCCCCAACTACAATCCCTTCAGTAATCCTCCCTAACCCACCTTTCAACGCATGATTCCCATACAAAAGCGAGATCTCCGAAGTGGGTTTCAACCACACTTTATGCTTTGCATTCGCTGCAAATATACTCAAAGCCTAGAGTTATAATTGACACCTACTCCTAATTTGTGTTCAAAGATATGAGGAGCGAGATTTTCGGAAACAAAGATCAAAACCGCCTGATTCTTTGGTATTTTTTGGGACTAATTTACCCTTTCTGAGTTTTTGAAATAATAATGTCATATTTAATATTTCATTTAATTGTATTTCGACCTCCGAATTAATAACCGTCCGATCTGATTATTTAACGATTCAGATCTGTTTGTATTTTATAACCTAAATGTGCTTTTCACCTGATCCCTACTCTTTCGGCAATTATCCCTGTTGAGATTTGGGAATTGAATTTAATTAACCTAATTAATTGAATTAATTGAATTAATTAAATTAATTGAATTTAATTAACCTAATTAATCCATCTAACGGAGATTCAACACTAATTGAACGGAAAACGTTAGAATGTGTGATTCAGCAAAAAACAAACCAACAACGGGTGGTTTTCGGCAATAAAATGTATAAGGGGTGGTTTTCGGTAATTACGCCCAATAAGAGGTGGTTTTCGGCAATTATCCCTATTTTAAATCTTTTCCATTAAATTCGTCTAATGAACGGACATGATGATGTCTTTGTGTCCTACATGTAAGTGATTGTCCTTCTGAAATCTTTTTCACCAAAATACACATCTAAATAGACTAAAACCATTTTCATGTATACATTAACTTCAACCGCTCTCAGTTTTATAAATGAAAATTCGTTTACATTAATAGAGTTTTCACTTATTTGGTACTGGTACTAAATTTGATGTTAAACTGACTTAACAAATCAGACTTCTAAAACCCATTCTAACAATCATTTCTATGAATAAAAAGGTTTTTGAAATAAGACCATCGACAAGCTATTTTTGAATCATATTCCTTAAATCTCATATGAATAAAATAACCCTCATTAGAATGTGGACTAGACTCACTAGCATCTTTCACATGCATAAATCCCCCTGCTTACTCAATAACGCCCGGATATTCTTCTCATAATTAATGCCAATTTCTAGTTCAAACATCTTAAAAATCAACTTAAAACAAGCGATGGTCATCTCCTTCATGAATCTTAAGCTCTTATTATCCCACAAATCCTTAACTTAAATTGTGTTTAACTTTTGTTATAGTCTAACTTAAGTTACTAAATTAGTTTAATTGTGTTTCTTTTTTAGTTAAAATTTACTTTAGTTAATTCATACTTTCAATCATGTCAAACAACGCTTTTCAAAATCATGTAGGAAATGATGGAGCAAAGTAGAAGAGAGACCACGAAAGAATGGGTGAACATTAAATGAAAGAGATGTCTGGACGCTCCTTAATTTGAAGCTCAGCCTTGTTGTATAGTAATAGATCCAGACAAGGACACATTCAAATTAAAGAGTGTGGTCTTTCATCACTTATCTAAATTTGTTGTACTAGAAGGAGAGAACTCGATGCATTAATTATTTGAAGGAGTTTCGTGTCATCTGCGCTACAATGAAACCTCGGGGAGTTAACGTGGAAACTTTCGAATTAAAAACTCTTCTCTTTTCCCTTCTTAATTCTACTAGATTACGGCTAATGAATCTACCTGTAGGTTCTATTAGGTCATGAGAACAAATCCAGCATAGGTTTCTGAACAAATAGTTCCCACTTTGAAAAGACACGATTATCAAAAAGGAGCCTGCGACCATTACGGAGAGGCGAGATAGCCATTGTTCTAGTACCTAGAGCAATTCACACAATTAGAGAATCGCTGCCACTATTTGGAAGTGCCCCAACGACTAATGATTGGGTATTTCTTTGACTGGTGATTCCATCATGAACATGTTTCCTGAAGAAGTTTGATATTTACTCTACAATGTTGTTGAGAACGTTAGGTATCATGCAACTAATATGAATTCTAAATATGTTTCTAATAAAGATACCTCTTTAGACTTGCACGAAGTGAAAGAACTGCAATGTCAGTTAGCAGCGACACAAACAAAAACACAAAAAGTATACATCATATGTTCATCACTGAACCATGTCACTAGCGCATGCCCAGAACCCCAAGGAGTGAGGACGATATTTTCATGAGAATAATCAGATTCTATAGATTGTTCCCGGACTTCATGCGTATGCAACTCAATTTCATGTGATGAATGAATTACTATTTTGTTATATGATTCTATTCAATTCTACATGTTCTTATTCATATGTTCATATTAATTTGTTAGCATTAGATGAATGTCGAATTGCATGAATTGTCTTGGTTAAGGACCAACACTAGCAATAGCTTGAGGTGATTAATCAGATTTAAGTAGGATTAACACTAACTACGCTAGCTATGAATGATAGTACATAGGTGAATGTTATTTGCAACATCGATAATCGTGAGCGGTGACATACACGTAGTGAGGGAGTTAAATTTATTTGAAAGATTAGTGCTTAACGTGTTTTTGGCTATTGACATTGCCAGCAATGGTGGGGTGTTAGTGATTAGAAATAATTGAGTTGCCCCAATTGAGAGACTCGTAATATTAGATGTGTAGCTTGAGTGATGATTTGAGGATGTCGTCTTATTCAAAAGAACACATGGTTTATTCTCATATACCACCTGACATGTTTATCTTACTATTTCATTGCATGAATAAAGTGATACAAATGGGTGAAGTGTAATTCCGGAACACGTCTTCTACTAGAAAGTCTTTTTATCATTGTTATTTGCTAACTTTCGGAATTTTAGAATCACACCTTCTGATTGAATAGATAAAACACATCACCACTTATCTAGTTATGCACTACCTTTGCTCTCTTGGGACGATACTCAGACTTTCAAGTTTTATAAATTTTATTTACTACTACTTGATTCCTAAAACAAATTAGACAAATATAAAGGGTTAAATATACGTTTGTTATCCACACCATGAATGGGACTTTAGTTTTTCGGACAGATTAAGTATCAAAGCTAAGCTAGTCGGTTATGATATAGTGCACAATTACTTGGTGTTCTTCATTTGAATTAAGTCTAATAAAAAACCATGGGAATTAATAACCTAAGTTCAATTCGACGGCCAAGAGCCCTTCAACTTAACCTAAAATAATCGTTGGTCTTATATGTGTCAAACTATATACGCTTGTCAAGATCAATTTAATCCATCAATTAGACAGTTACGCGCAAGAATTAATGCAAGGATAATAAACTGATAATTAAGCACAAGGTCCCAAAATACTTTGTGACAAGTTGTAGCTACTATATTATCTTGACATAAAAATCAACATCCCAATTGAAGTAGTGATGGAGACAAAAGGAGGAAGACTTATGTAGATGTGCTAATGAAATCCCAATGTCTTGGCTTCTGAAAAGCTAGGTTCTAGATCCAAGAAGGAAGCGTCAAACGACTAGGGCTGCGCCTCCCCTTAAGCGAGAAAAGCTCTCCTAGGGTTTCCACAAGATCGTAAATTTAGAAGGATACGCTAGGGTTTTGTTGAAGGAAGCAAGAAACTGATTTTCCAGCTTCTTAAGCTCGTAAAAGTTTGTTTGATTTGGATATGGCCGTATTGTTATCTTGTGATATCATAACGTATCTGCCACGAGGTGCTTAACAGTACTAGCCGGCCATGCTGCACCGTGCGGTTGTTTGTGCGTGATATACTGAGAACAATATCGCAGTTTTCTTCGGCTCGATCCTCATGTCCATTAAGCTCATTTTCAACATCATTTAGCTCATATTTCTTCAGAACCCTTTTAATGCACCTGAAATAGATAACATACCAAACCAAGTGAAAGTAGTGATAAAAATGCTTTAAAAGGTGTGGTTCTATCATAATAAATGGACGTACAATTACGTCCCACCAAATCACCCCACACTTAAACTCGTTCGCCACAAACAAGAATAAGGCTTTAAAGAAATTCAACTTCTCCAAAATTCATCTCATTGCAAAATCTAACACTTATTTTATTTTCACTATATTAACGTCTTATGCTCCCGTAAATGCCATGGTTAAACCAACAAAAGAAAATGATGTGTATTGCCTCTTGATTTGAAATGAATGCTTTAGAGGGTTGGAGATTAAAAATGCAATCAATCATATTAAAACACTCTTACTCGATAGAGATATCCAAGAGGAATACATGGTGAGGTGATCATAGTACGTCATTAAGATTGGAGCTCAAGTTAGTACTCAGACACGCAGACTGGAGAACATGCTGAAGGTTAACTTTTCACACAAGCTTATCTGTTGACACAGATTACGTCCTAGTCATCCGGGAGGAGACTAGTGTTTCGGGTGATCACTACAGAGGACACGCCCTAGCTATTTGGGAGGAAGCCCATTAGTTCGGGAGAATACTGTAGAGGACGAAGCAGCGTTTGGGAAAATAGAGTTTGTGTGACAAGCCATAGAGCGGGAGCTCTACACAGAGGGGAGCTCAGTGCGCATCCAGACGAGTTGGTAGTAGAAGGACTTGAAGAGGGAGTCTTGCAAAATTGTACTTCGATTTCCAATCGTTTTTAGTGGATCCCTGCCCACACGTTACGGACACATTGTCCCGAAGTGGGTTACCAAATATCTGTGTCACTATATTTATTTTCAATACTTTACGTTTTTTCGAAACACCTTCAAAACATACTAACGCGTTTCCACAGAAGTTGTCATAACGACTGCCTGGACAAGACTATAAAACTACACACATGATACATTCTCTTTATATGTATACAGTAGTGATGAAAGTTGTAATTATTTCTCATTGTGTGAGTTTTATAGCATAGATTTGATAGGTCTGGTGGGATTTAGGTTTCTTTTATTGAACCATCCCTTATCCAACCCTGCCATCCACAAAATAATTAAATTTTAGTTTTACACCTCCAATCCTGAACCGCGTATTTTCCCTTTGTTATTTGCTGGGTTTATAACCCTTAGGGATTATTATACTCCATAAGATGCTTGAGGATCAAGCACAGCCTTCGTATTCACCAAGACCTAAGATTTTTGAATCATTATATTAATAAAGACAATGACACCGTTAAATCTATAAAAAATACCCGCCCTTTGCAAAAATGAAGGACATTTATCGTGCATGTACATAAACCCTAATAATAGTCTTAAGTACTTCAATACGTCGAGAGGGTGAGTCTTCTCTCCTCCTTCGAGGTTGATCTTTCATACTCTTACGGTGTTGCTCTTCACTCCTCCTTGTTGATTGGCCATATCATTTGTTAAAGTCGTCACTTGTTCACTAAGTTTGGCCACTGCTCGAGTAAGACATTAAATCCACCACATGTGATGCTGGCTGGTCCATCATGCTTTGGTGTTGTGGCTGGTGCTACTTGCGTCGCCTCTTATGAACACGCATCGCCGTAATATAGCAATTAGGCAAATCCTAGAAGCTAGTAAAAGTTTGATTTTAAAAAAATTAGCGGTAAAAAATCAGGATAAAGACTGTTGTAATTACAAACTGATATTGCGGACGCCTGTGAATTTTCAAACGACATATTCACAAAACAATAAATCGAATCCTTCAGATATAAACGAGTAAATACTCAAGTTTTTTATTGATTAAAAGGTAGCAATACATAGTATTAGACTAGTTATTTAAATGAAAATCAAACCTAACTTAACAAGTGAAAAGGCGACGTGAGATTCAAAATCAAAAGGAAAAACATGGACCCAGCAATGAACACTTGGTTCGTATCATTTATGTGTTCTTAATGCTTATCGGATATGTCTTCAAAGTTAGCTGCCTCTCAATTCATGTAGACATGTTGATTGAAACAGCACTAACTCGTCAATCATCAGCATTCACCATTCCGCAATAATATAAAGAAAGAATGTTACTACCATTTGGGAAAAAGGTCTGAGTGTAGCAAATGAGAAACCATGGTGCTGGTGCAGGTAGGGAGCGAGTATTCAGCTAGGTATTGGGTGTGCTGATGCAGCAAAGTGGTCGGAATTTGCCTAGCAACTATGGGAACTTTCATTTAATGTCCAATGAAAAAAATCAAGAAGTTAGAGGCTTAATGTCTGATGAATTTCACTCAGTATTTTGTTTTGTCATATTGCAGTTTCGATTCATATGAATTCATTTAAAGTGTACACATACACATTGACAAATGAAAGGGATTATTGTCGAAAACCACCTCTTATAGGGCGTAATTGCCGAAAACCACCCCTTATACATTTTATTGCCGAAAACCACCCCTTATACATTTTATTGCCGAAAACCACCCCTTATACATTTTATTGCCGAAAACCACCCTTTGTTCGTCTGACTTTTGTTGACCGACACATTTTAACGAAAAATGCTCAATTAGTGTTAAATCTCCGTTAGATGGATTAATTAGGCATTAATTAGGTTAATTAATTAGGTTAATTCAATTAATTAGGTTACGGCCTATAAGGGGTGGTTTTCGACAATTACGGCCTATAAGAGGTGGTTTTCGGCAATTTCTGACGGGTTGTTTAACCTAGTAAATATGAAAGAAGTTAGGGGTAAAATGAGACTCTTTGTGCTTTATATATACGATAGATGGATATATATAGAGAGGTTGTATCATGTGGATCCTCTCAATTTGGTGGACTCGTGGATCGCCTCTTGCATCGGTTGATTGCATTTTTTGGATGCATCAGATTGCGCCACGTATGTGCATTTGTCATGTGCACATCACGTGTGCACATGACAAATGTACACGTGCAAGTCACATGCTTCATTAATGCGTTGGCACAATCTGGTGCTTCCAAAAAATGCAATCAATGGGTGCAAGAGGGGATCCACGAGTCCACCAAATTGAGAGGATCCACATGATACAACCTCTCTCTATATATATATATCCATCTGTCGTATATATAAAGCACAAAGAGTCTCATTGAATTGGTCGATTAGATAGACAGACGGAGTAATACAAAAGTATGAAATATTGTATAAAATAAAAAAGGGTCAGAGAATTTAGAGATACGGATGGTTTTCGGCAATTACGGCCTATAAGAGGTGGTTTTCGGCAATTATCCCTGTTGAGATTTGGGGTTGAATTAATTGAATTAACCTAATTAATTAACCTAATTAATGCCTAATTGATCCATCTAACGGAGGTTTAACACTAATTGAACGTTTTCCGTTAAAATGTGTCGGTCAACAAAAGTCAGACGAACAAAGGGTGGTTTTCGGCAATAAAATGTATAAGGGTGGTTTTCGGCAATTACGCCCTATAAGAGGTGGTTTTCGGCAGTAATCCCCAAATGAAATGTAATCTTCAATAAAAAAACACGTAACAGATAAATAGATAATAGCCTGGATGAATCATTACTTTTTCACAAGGTTAAAAGAATAACTTACCTTCAAGTGGTATCCAGACCCAGATCGGGTGCAACGCTGTTAATTGCTGTAAGCATCAAAGTGGTATTATTTTGACATTTTTACTATACTCAACGTAAATGGGCGGATTTAGAATTCAAAATAGGTAGGGATAAAAAGATTCAATGATAAAGGTAGATGATAATTATAGTGCAATCGGTAATAATTGAAAAATATGCAATTTTGATCTGTTGGAGACACGAACATATCTTGTTTGATCCATTTTATTTTTTTAAATCTTTTTTTTTTCTTTTTTTTTTTTAAAGGGATTATCGGAATTCACTCCTACCCCATGACTCGAACCCGAGACCTATTGGTCCAGGTAAAATTTACAAAAGAGCACATAAAATTTATATATCCACTAGGTAAAAGTATAAAAAAACTCAAAATTCAGTATTTTTTTATCTAAAGTTCATGTAGCAGGTAAATAAAAAAGGCTTTAAATTATGAAAATGATTTGACATTTGAAAACACATTTTATAATCTCGAAAATCTGCGTTCTCAATTCTAAATTTGAAAAAACTTGAGAAGTGAATTTGCATGGACCGAATTGCAAAGGGATTGTTTTCTATTGAAGTAGTCATACACCTTAGATAAATATTTTATGAATCTAAATTTCAATGATAAATTTTAATTGAAAATTGAGACTAAGTAACAATCTTAAAGAGATCTAAAAAATATTAATGAATAATTTTTTAAAACGGAGTCAAATTGACAATTTTGTAAAATGGTCAATTAAATTATTTTTAGGGTTGGCTAAGTTGCTGCTTGGATAATTTTCGAATGTATCCGTGATGGAAAGTTGAATCGTGAAGACAATGCATTGGCAGATTATGTTGCAGGCCTCCCAAATTTTCTAAGCTTTAACGCAATTCCTTTGCTCATCTCAAATCTTAGGTGCTCTTGATGTGTTTGTCGTTTCTCTGTTCCTTTGTTTTAGTCTGTCTTGTATTTCAGGATTATTATCAAAAAAAATTATTAGAAATTTAAGATGTAATTTATGAAAATTTGAACACCATCGATTACATAATATTACGAAATTGATAACTCATTGAGATGTATCAAATTGACTAGCTAAAGTGATTGGGAAATAGAGGCTTTAATATAGCATATTACTAATTTCATTTATATAAAAAATGGCTCAAAAGTTAGCCAGCTGACTGCAACCCCAATAGCCAACCAATTAGCTTCGCTACCTTACCTACTACCCCCAAGGGCCGTGCAATATTACAACAGTGATATAAATGCGTTATGGTAGTGGTAGGTGATCTTATTTATAGCTCGCCACTTAACAAAATGCATGAACGAGGTACAAACAAAACTCTCCCAGTAAGATAACAAAAGTGTGAGTATGGCAAATGAGAAATCATGGTCTGGTAGGAAGTGGGGGACAAGGGCTTTGCTCCTCCTGATCCGGTTGATATTCGAAGCCGATGCGCGAAATGTTGTTCGGACTCTGCCAGGCTATGATGGGGATCTTCCATTCAAGCTGGAAACCGGGTATTCATCAATTTATTACAACAACAGAAGAATATGAATGGTATCTTTTACAAACACACTTGAGTTTGTTGTATATGTAGATATGTTGGAGTTGGAATAAATGAAGAAATCCAGCAATTTTATTACTTTTTTGAATCTGAAAGGGATCCAGTTAATGACCCTCTGTTGCTTTGGCTCACCGGAGGCCCTGGTTGCTCCGGTCTGTCTGGTATCCTCTACGAAATCGGTAAACTACTGATCGATAAGTCAGATATCTCATTGTATCTCCTCATGACTAATTTTGTAGTCAAAAAAAGGTCCTGTCCAGTTTGATTATGCAGCATATAATGGAAGTCTTCCGAGTTTGATCCCAAATCCTTATGCGTTCACAAAGGTGCGTATAAACTCAAATTTTCCATGATGTTTCGGAGTGTCATATTAAATTTACGGGTAACACAATTTCAGGTAGCTAGTATCATATTTATAGACGCTCCGGTCGGAACAGGATTTTCTTACTCAACCACAAACGACCCTTTTCCCATCACAGACATAAGTGCAGCCCACTCCAACTATCAGTTTCTACAAAAGGTGATAAAACTTATTTTAGCTTGGATCCACAAATATATACAGTGGAGGATCCAGAAATAAATAAGACCGGTTATTAACATTTCCTCTTGCATACATATGTTTATCTTTATCCCAGTGGTTGTCGGATCATCCAAACTTCTTGAAAAATTCGTTGTACATCGCCGGAGATTCATATTCCGGCATCACTGTTCCGATACTAGTACAGGAAATACATAAAGGTGAATCCCAAACTTCTTTTTTGTATTTATATATCCAAAACAAGAAGAGCATGGATTCATACGTTTATCTGCTATTTGCTTTACAGGCAGAGAAGCAAGACATGAGCCGGAAATAAACCTACATGTATCTTTTGTTACAAAATACTTTAAACAAAGGTGTTACTTAGTTTATCAGTGACCTAATGGACTCATTTTGTAGAACAGGGTTACATACTTGGAAATCCTTTAACCATTAGAAGTCAAGATTTTAATACAGTGGTTCCTTTTGCTCATCATTTATCGTTGCTATCAGATGAACTTTTTGAGGTGATTCTATTCTCTGGTGCTGAAACTTTTTCACATCTTGCCTTGTGAATATTTTCACTAATGCTGATATTCATATAATAACATGTAAAGTCCGCCCGATCGAACTGCAACGGTGATTACTTACAAACGGATGTAAATAATACAGCATGCATCAGGGATCTAGAAGCAGTAAATGTGGTGAGATTCCTAGTATATAGTTTGTACCATGTTGTTGGATCTTAACAGCTTGGTTCTTCCATGCTTGCAGTGTATGTCTGCTGTGTTCTCTTCGCATGTTCTTGAACCTGCTTGTCCATGGTCTGTCATGGACAATACTCCTGATGATATTCTAATAGATGGTTTTCAAGGGAAAGGACTTTGGTGTCGAGTATGTTCGAATTATCATAACTTCTGCAACAGATTCATAAAAATGTTATGTAAAACATCTTATTCATGTAGGATTTTAACTATGTACTTGCATCGAGATGGGCAAACAACTGGAAAGTTCAAGAAGCTCTTCATGTTCGAATGGTGAGTACGTAACGAAAATTTAAGTTCATCCTTTAAATTCTTCTAGAACTTTTGGCATATTGTTATTGAAACTGCATTTAGGGAACAAAAGATGAATGGAAGAGGTGCAACTACTCAATCCCTCTTGGTCTCCTTCTTCCAAGTGTGTTGAAATATCACCAGAGTTTCCTCAACACCAGCTACCGTGCATTAGTATACAGGTTCTGCCATTTTGATTGTAAATTATGTATCGGAAAGACGGAAACTATCACTCTGACATCAGATTTGTTAACCGCGCAGTGGTGACCATGATTACCGGGTACCATATGTATCAACAATGGCTTGGATAAGGTCTTTAAATTTGACAGTGACTGGTTCTTGGAAGCCATGGTTTGTCGACGGCAGAGCCGGAGGGTTAGTGACCTTCAACCATACACATTTTGTACTCCATCATTGTTTTAGTCTCTCAACTAACCAATGTTAGTTTTTCTTCAGATTCACAGAGGTATATAAAGAAAGAAATTTCTCATTGACTTTTGCAACTGTTTTGGTAAGATCACGAAGCTTCGCCTGACTATTTCGATCCGGAAAAATATAAAAAGAAACTAATATGATGATCTGCAAACAGGGTGGTGGCCACACTGCTCCGGAGTATAGGCCTAAGCCCTGCCTGAAAATGGTTGAGCGTTGGCTCAGCTACTCAGATATACATGGTGCAAAGCTGTCATACAAAGAGACGGGAGACTATTTATGTAATGAAGCATAATGCTTAGAATGTAATCCAAACCTAAGAATATATTCTTGTACCAAGCAACATTAAAAGACTTGATTATTTGCTGCGGAAAAATGTGCTTTCCAATTTGGAGTTCACTGCTTAAGTTTCTTATGTCAAAGTGTTAGCCTCGTTGATACATGGTATGTTTTTGAGCAAAGTATATGTAAACTAGTTAGATTAAAGTTAGAATAGAAACTAATTATAGATGCAAAACTAGAAGAAAGAGATGCAACAGAAGATGTTACATCAAGAGTTGAATGCGCCACAGTGCAGACCGTGGCTTTATCGGAGGATGTATATTCCTAGAAGATTAAATATCTGAGAAGAGGGATGGGCTCATTTACGACCCCCACTTAGTCTACGATCCCTGCGACCCCCTTATTCGATCGTTGGATCAAATTGATCTAACGGTCCATAATTTGCACTTTTATAGTTTTTGTCGTTTTGTGCGTATAATTTGTCGTATAGCGAAATGCATTAAAAGATGATAGTGCGTATAATATGTAACCTGAAACATCAATTTCTAAATCAAATGATATACCATATAACAATTAGTTATAAAGTAATTGAATTCATACAGTTTTTCATAATAGGGACAAAATGCAGAAATTTCTAATAGCTGTTATTTCAAAAGTAAATCCAAAATTCTGCACAAAAGAATATTCATTAGCAAGCGGCATTAAGAAAGTAGATAACATTCAAAATCAATGTAAGGTTATAATATTACTTACTGGAAACAACAAAATTAAAGGATAAGTTAGATTTTGTCCAAGTTTCATTCTACGCTAATATCCACAGAAGAGTTTGCTCACTGTAATCTACAAACTACACCACAAGTCCACTAGTCAGATATAGATAACATGATATAAAACAGATTTTATAAAGAATGGACAAATAAGGTGTGATTTCTTCTTACTAGGAGCTCCAAAAAGTACAAATAAGTGATAGTCTAAGTAACAGAACCAGAGGATTGATGAACTTCTAACTCATTTTCAAGGTTAACTACATCTTCATTAACTTCATCTTGTACCAATCTAGTCTACTTGTTTGTATACTAATTAGTTCATCAGCGGCAGCTTCTTCAGCTATTGCTTCCTGTCCTCTATTAGTAGCCAGCGCCCAATCCTTTAGGCAAATTAAAGCTTTGAAAGTGATAGGACTCAAGCAAGTCCTTTTTCAGAAATCACCCTACCTCTGGCTGAGAATGCCGCCTCATATGCCACAATAGAAGCTGGCAAACTTAATATATCTTTAGCCATTTAGGACAAAACAGGATATGTGCTACTATGTGTTCTCCACCATCCTAAAATGTTAAGTGGTAGTATCATCTACATCTAAAGTGTCTAGCTCTAAATACATTTGCAAATTAGTAGATGTACCACTACTTGATACTCTAGCTCATTTTAATCTCGTCATAGATGTAGATGAAACAACAGGAATGTTAACATCTATACAATTCAGAAACAACAGTGGGACTGATACATAAGCAACATGCGTAAAAGGTACATTACTTTTTTTATACATGTCATACAAAATATTCAGAGTAGTCTTCACATGATCTAGTTTTGTTTGAATTTCAATATCGCTTAAATCATAATGTCCCAACCAAGTTTCAATGGCTAAAAGTTTGAACCTAGGATCCATCGCCGTTGCCAAACAAAAATAATTGGAAATTCAGCCCAATACTTGTCAAATTTCAGTTTCATGGCATTCAAAGCAATGTTAAATGTAGGTGAATAAACAACACTGCATATTTTAGCTGTTGAACTAAAAATGGCTAGAAATTCAAGCACAGGGTTGCAACAAGCCAATCATGCTCGGTGAGAATATCTAAAGAGGTATTTCTAGATTCATTTATCCTAAGACAAAACCTATGAAAAGCAGTCTTGTATTTTAGTGCAGGATTCAACATGTCAAATGTAGAATTCCATCGATGTGGCACGTCATTATCAATATTTCGCCTGTTTAAACCCAACTCAACACATCAAGATACTCACATCTCATGTCGTTTAATAGATGAATTCATACAACGTACAATAGAAGTAATCTTTTCAATGATAGGCGACAAAACAGCAAGTCCATCTTCAACAATCAAATTCAGTATGGCAAGCACACCTAACGTGCAATAGACTTCTAGTAACAGAGGGAGGATAAGATGGTCTGATGATTGTGCAACAAGAACATTACTAGATGCGTTATCTAGTGTAATTAAAATGATCTTATCATGCAAATGCCAAGTAATTAGCTCCTCACGCACATGAAGCAAGACTATTACCTGTATGTGGGGTACTCCACCATTTTAAAAGACAAAATCCTTTTTCCATCATCCAATCATCATTTATTCAATGAACTGTTAGGCTCATATATCCCATTTTTTGTCTAGATGACCACATGTCAGAAGTAAAGCAAACTTTAACCTTTAAACTTTCAAAGAAGGAAATCAAGTCACATTTAGATGCATAAAATCTTTTCACAACATCCTTTTTACATGTGTTTTGAGAAAAAAATTTAAACTGAGGTGCTAAACCTCTTTGAACTATGCCAACAAAATCATGTGTATCTACGAATGAAAATGGTAACTCAGCTCTAACAATGAAATCAAAAATTTCAGATCTTGTTATCATTGTTAAACTGAAAATTAGCGATCATTCCACATTTATCTTTATCTAACAACATTTGAGTTCTTATATCAGAACTAGTTCTAAAACACTAGCATGCATTTTTTAAACGTTTAGATAAATGAGATGTACGAGAAGTGTAAGAACAAATGAGCTTATCATTAGAAATAGTGCACTTAGCATGCTGAATTTGTTTCCATTTAAAACTACTTCATTAAGCTTTACAAAATATTTCCAAACATTAGAAGTTGTTTTTGATTTAGCAGCCACTGAAACAGCATCACTGCCTGATGGCACTTGTTCCATATCTAACTTAATAAGCTTAGTGACGTGTTGGTTTTTATGCTAGTATTGTGATAAACTTATCGTCATCACGCGATGTCAAACAAATTTATATATCCTAGGGTGAGCTAGGGTCGAGTCCCAAGAGAAAAGCCTAGATGTTATTTTCTATCTAAATTCACTAATGCAAGTCTACGAGTGAAAGAGATTTTTGTGAAGACTAAGATTACGGTTGTGAAAGTCTAATAAATAAAAACGCAGCAAGAATCCTACTTCATTCCTAGGTTAAGAGATAATAATAATGCAATGGAAATAATGCAAGTACATGAAGTTATGAATGGTATGTTCCTTAGGTTATTGTGTTGCGCATTCTAGATTCAACTCTCGCTCCTTCTCTAGAATGGATGCAACACTTAAGTACGATTCTCAAACTCTCGCTCTATTGAATCGTGTTTAGAACTTGAATTCCATAATCTCAACCTCTCGGTCTATTGATCGGTGATTCAAGTCCACAATAATGTTAACCTAAGTAAATATGTGTTTGTCACTCTCGCACACGAAACACTGCCCTAAACAATTAATTCTGAATCCTAAACCTCCTAAGTTCAACTCTCGTTCCTTCCTTAGGCATCTAAAATTCAGAACATAAATAAAGGGAAATTATCGAACATATCAAACAATTACTTCATTATGCATGGTAAAAATCAGTTTTGCATTACAATCAAACCTAGGAAATCCGTGAGGATTCCCACTACAATGGAACTACTCACTCATGGTGAGTTTACAACTGATCATGTTTGGTTTTGAAAGTAATGCATAAAACAACAAGTAATGTAAAGAAAACTAGAACAAAGTAGAGTAGAATGAATGTTGCCGATTTGTGGATGCTTCTTCAAGTTCTTTTGCCGTGAAAACTCTCCAAAGCTGCTCCAAAATCTCCAGGAAAAGTTTGTGTTGAAGGGTTAGGGTTTTGCTTTTTATGTAGATCCCAAATTGGAAGGTGAAATCTTCATTTTTGGAAATCTGACAAATCGCCCGACACACTTTCTTGGTCGGTCGCCTCAGAAATGGGTCCCCGACTCATTTTCCTCGTTGTGCCTCGGCGCCATGTGACCGACTCATTTTTTGGGTCGGGTACCTTAAAAATGGGTCGGTCGACCCACTTTTCCTCAGTCGTCCGACAGATTTGGGTCGCGAGAAATGGGTCGGTCGGCCAGCGCTCGACTCATTCTCAGCGTCAAAATGGGTAGGTAGACCCATTTTCCCATTTCTCAGCGATCGACCTGTTTTGAGTCAGGCGAGAAACGGGTCGGTCAGATGGTGTCCGACTCATTTCTCGGCCTCAAAATGGGTCGGTTGACCCACATTGCTGCCTTCGTCCATTTTCACTCTTTTTCGTTCCAAATCAACTGGAATTTGTCCGAACTTCTTCTATTCCATCCCTCATTCATAGGTTTACGTTTTTAACCTGAAAAGGAACAAGAAGGTATCAAAAGACACGATAAAATATCGAAGTAAACAAGAACTTAACGGGAAAAATGTACGAATGCATAGTGCATTTGTTCGTGTATCACTTAGCTATGTATATAGACAGTAGACAACAGACAACAGACAACAACTAGCAGACACTACCATATTTAACAGATTTTAAATACTACTACTGATGACAACAAGCAAATTTTTTAAATTATAACAAAACACTCCACAACAACCAAACATAATAAACTAAGCATGCATAAAAATAATTAAAACACAGACACATTGTACCAAGCATGCATGACAAAAAAATTAAACGCGGACAACACTTTATCAAAGTTTAATGCCACAAAAATGCAAGCATGTCGACTGAAAGTAAGCATTCGATTATCTTTGTACAAAAGTCAACATCTCCATTCTAGCATTGACATATAACATTTGCAAACCAATACCTGCAAAAAACAGAAATACATTAGCACATAGATTATATAAAAAAATTCAATAACATCTATCCTATTAAATAAATCTGTTATCTAAGAGACTGGAACATCAAATAACAAAATTGTCAATTTAAGAATATGGGATGTCAACGAGTGTAATCTTAAAATATATTAGTGATTAGTATCTTAAAATATATTAGTGATTAGTTTGGCTTACAATGTGAAAGAATATAAAACCAAAGAAAACCCTAAAACACATGAAATTTAAATTTGACATATGAAAATGAGATGTATATATGTCACTTGTGCGTTAAGATCAATAAACAAAGTCACACAAGATGGAACTCACCGAAAAAACTTGAACGATGCTCAGAATCTCATACGGTGACAGCTTGAAGTTGAAGAGTCTGAATTGAGAACGGTATGTTGGTAATGCAGTGTTGTAAGCCGTAGATAGTATAGATGATGGCAGATGCTTAGAGTATCAGAGATTATTACCGTTGAGATATGATAGAAATGACAGATGGAGTTGGTGGCCGCTGCCGTCGTCGATAAAGGAAAGTGATAAGAATAAAAGAATTAGGGTTATGGGTTCCACTACTTGAACCAATATTATCGGGCTTAAGCCTATGTGCTTTAAATGGGTCGGGTCGTCGTGCCGTGCCTCATCATTTATATAAAGCCTAAGCCTGATGAATTCTTTTTAGGCCTAAACTATGCTAGGCTTTTTAATGTGCTTGAATAGGCTTTAGGCCTATAAGCTTTAAGGCTCCGTGAGTTTTTTTAGGCCTAGCCCGTTTGGCAATGCCTAATAAAAAGGAGTGGAATGGGGTTCAAAATTTATGCACTAAATAAACGAATATACTCTTGTTTGATAGAAATATCCGAGAGAAATACAAGGTGAGGTGATCGGAGTACATCGTTGAGATCGGAGCTCGAGTTAACACTCAAACACAAGGACCGTAGAACGTGCTGAAGGTTGATATTTTACAAAAATTGTCATTGACATAGATCTGTCTTACTCATTTGGGAGGAGGCCAGTGGTTCGGAAGAAAACTGTAGAGGACGAAGTGGTGTTCGGTAGAACATAGGTTGATGTAACAAGTATATAGCGGGAAAACTTCACATTCATTCGAAACAATATTAAAACTTAATAACGCAATTCCTCAGAAGTTGTCATAACAACTGAGAAAAAATCTACTATAGATAGAAAAACTACAAGTGGTATCAGAGTAGACACCCAACATACTTCCGACGCTTTTCCACTTTATAATTGCGACGGAAGAATAATAGGAAGAGTGTGCCGGAATGTTGATGGAAAAATAAAGGAGAATAATATTTTCTAAAACATTTTTCTATGATGATGGAAATGTCCTGTAATCGACATGGAAAAATGCCGGAAAAATTTCCAGCACTTTCATGCCGCCAGAAATAAAGCGCCGAAAAATTTGCTGAAATTTGTAGTGCTCTCAATTCATGTGGACATGTTGATTGAAATAGCACTTAACTCGTCGATCATCAGTATTCACCATTCCACAATAAGATAAAGAAAGCTTGTTACTACCATTTGGGAAAAAGGTCTGAGTTTAGCAAATGAGAAACCATGATGATGGTTAGGCCACAACATTTAGCTCTAAGGCTCGAAAGCCCTAAGGACGGCCCTGAGACCGTTCGGTTAGAAGCTCGACCCTGCCCTTAGTCCGGGCCTATAAAGACCGACCCTAAAGGCCAATTATCGAACACGGGCCACCGTGTCAAATCCCAGCCCTGCCCATGAGCCCTAATGTGTTTCGATATATTTAAATAAAATACTTAGTATAAGCTTAATTTAATTTAAACGTGTAGTTTTATATTTTAGAAAAATAACATAAGTATTAGATATTTTAAATCAATCTATAAACTGTTCATTATTCATGTCATAAATTGTAAATATAAAAGAATAATATGTTAATAAAAAGAAATTTATGAGGTTTTAGGGCTGCCTTAAGCCGGCCAGACCCTGCCCCTAAAAATATAGGGCTAAGGGCTTCAAAAGGCCTCATAAATTAGACAAAGTCCAGCCCTACCTGACCCTAATATATGGTAAAGGATACATAAATTTACGTCCGGCCCAGCCCTAAGCCTTATATATAGGGCTCGGGCCGGCCCTACCCGGTCCAATGTTGAGGCCTAGTGCTGGTGCAGGTGGGGAGCGAGTATTCAGCTCATTATTGGGTGTGCTGATGCAGCAAAGTGGTCGGAATTTGCCTGGCAACTATGGGAAACTTTCATTTAATGTGCGATGAATTTCTGCAATTTAAATTCTTGATTTTTTTTGCATGAGAAAATGAGACACCATGATTTTTTGAGGCTTAATGTCCTATGAATTTCACTCAGTATTTTGTTTTGTCATATTGCAATTTCAATTCACATGAAATCATTTGAAGTGTACACACATTGAAAAATGAAATGTAATCTTCAATAAAAAAAACATAACAAATAATAGCCTGGATGAATCATTAGTTTTCCACAAGGTAATAGCATAACCTACCTCCAAGTGGTATTGATAGAGCATTTTTGTATGCTGTTGTCCTTTACACTGCTTAGATTCTAACATATTTAGTATAAGATTACGCTTTTGGTGTAGTTTTGTATCTCAGGTTGATTGAAAGAGTTAGAACAAAAAGTGCAACAAGAAGTCTGAATCTCGGAACAAAAGGCAACAAAGTTAACAAGAGCCAAAGACCAACGAGCGCGCGAGCAGTGTGGCGCGCGAGTATGGGTCGCGCAGAGCAGAGCGAAACGATGACGTCAGCAATCAGCGACAAACCCGGAGCGATGACGTCATCACGCGCAAAGAATATTTCTAAGTCTGGAATTTAGAGATAAAGATATTTCCAAAGCTGATTTTTAGTGATAAGGACATATTCTCTTGCCTAATTATTCTTGGAAACCCTAGAAGGCAAGAGTATAAATACTCAACTTCCAGGAAATCCCAGACATGTACATATTTGCGTAGAGAGGCGACTTGGAGCAGATTAGAAGAAAAGATTGCAGAACTGCCAGCGCAAGACTGAGACGCGCACTGACGACGCGCGCACCAGGCTATAGTGTCTTTACTTGTTGTTTTCATATGAATATTGAGATGAATATGTTCAGCATGTCTAGCTAACTTTCTGTATTCAGTTTAGACTTTAATCTATGAATCATATGTTTTGAGGTTTTGAGGTTTTATTCTTAATGCATGACCTGTTTAGTATTATTACTACGAGCAAACTTGCATGATAACTAGTTTAGATAGTTAGGCGAAGCCTTTACCCGCTGACCTAATTATAGACTCTATTATCTAACGTTAAACTATCAGAGGTACGTTATAGTGAATGATAGGAGTAGCACTAGAATAGTTAATCACTACCTTTACCGGATTCGTGGTTAATTAGACCAGGTTGGGTAGTAATATCATATTGACCTCTACCGGAATATATGTGTAAGTTATTAAGCCTTTACCGGACCTTAGCTTGCGTGAACAACCAGTCAAGATCCTTAGAAAAACCCGTGATAAACATAGAAGTTCATAGTGATAAGTCTAAGTTGAGCTCATCTCTTATTTATAGTTTACACTCGTATTCATTCTATGCGCCAGTAGTACTCACGCTCCTGTTTTCTTTCTTTTACTTGTTTAAACTCACACAACCCCAATCTTTTAGTTGTAGATAAAACACGACTTCTCACCGCTCCCTGTGGATTCGACCTCTGACTTACCTAGACTATACTAGAGAGGAGAGGGACAAATTTGCAGCACACAACAACGTGCTCGTCAGGTATCCCGACCCAGATCTGTTGCAGCACTGTTAATTGTTGTAAGCATCAAAGTGGCATTATTTTGACGTTTTGTACTATACTCTACGTACATGGGGGGAATTTAGAATTTCAAAACAGGTAGGGCTAAAAAGATTCAATGATAAAGGTAGACGATAATTACAATGCAATTGGTAATAATTGAAAAATATGCAAACTTTTATTATTCAAAATATATTGAATAAAAATAAAAATGTATCATAAAATATATTAACCAAAACATTTTCATTGATAAAAATAATGAATAAATTTGTATAATTGTGCAAATATATTATAGTCACGACAGTAAACTAATATTTTCCTATAGTAAAGTATTTGCTCAATCAAGTTTTCTAAAACAAACTTTCATATAAGTGATTATATCAAATAAAATAATACATATTAATTGTAATATAATTACAATATATATATATATATATATATATTCATAATATGATTTTAGTTTAGGAATTTATATATCGGGTCGGTCGGGCCGGGCGGGCCTGCCCGGATTTGAACAGGTCTAGTCGTAACAGTGTAACTCATTTGCGTTCGAGTTGGGTGATAGAGTGCAGTTGTACGCTACTTTAAGTCCTTTACATTACTCATATTCTAACATATTTCAGTATAAGATTACGCTTTTGGTGTAGTTTTATATCTCAGGTCTAAAAGATGAGTTAGAACGAAAACGCAACAAGAAGGCTGATTTCCAGAACAAAAGACAACTTGACAACAAGGACAGAAGACCACTAGCGCGCGAGCACTATGGCGCGCGAGTGTGGGTCGCGCAGAAGACAGCAAAACGGTGACGTCAGCAGATAGCGAGATATGCGGGACGATGACGTCATCACGCGCTAAAGATATTTCTAAGTTCAGTTTTTGGAGATTTAATATTTCCTAAGCTGATTCTTAGAGATATAGATGATTTCCTACAGATATCCTTGCCTAAATATTCGTGGAAACCCTAGGAGGCAAGGCTATAAATATAAAGCTTCATGGAAATCACACACACGCGTACTTAGAGAGCTGAACACGCCGCAGACGGCTCAGAGCAGAACTCCGACGCGCGCAAGCTGTCACGCGAGCCTGACGACGCACCATACAGATTTGTCTTGTTATTTTAGTTGTTATTTAATTATTCTTGAGATGTATTCATTCAGCATGAGTAGCTAAACTCACTGAACTCGGTTTGGATTTTGATCTATGAATAATATGTTTTGAGGTCTTGTTCTTAATTTACATGATTAAGTTTAGTATTATTATTCCGAACTCAATTGCATGATAATTAGGTTAGACAATTAAGCGAAGCCTTGCACCGCAGACTTAGTTGTAGAATCTATTATCTATAGTTAAACTATCAGAAGTACGTGACTGTGAATGATAGGAGTAACACTAGAATAGGCAGTAGCTACCTTGACCGGATTCGTTATTGACTAGACTAGATTGAGTAATAATATCATACAGACTTTGACCGGAATGTATGTGTAGGTTATTAAGCTGTGACAGGACCTTAATCTACGTGGACAATTATATCATGTACCATTAGTGACCGAGGATAAACATAGAATTCATAGTGAAGAATCTGAACCGAGCTCATCTCTTGCATATTAATTTGCATCTTTTATACTTGCTTCTGTGTGTGCGCCAGTTATACTTGCGCAGCAGTTTTTCTTTCTTTTAATTGTTCTCACGCACAACCCCAATTCTTAGTTTGTAGTTGAAAAGAGACTTCCACCGTTCCCTGTGGATTCGACCCCAGCTTGCCGATACTATACTAGTAAGGAGAGTCGGGACAAATTTGCAGCACTCAACGACGTGCTCGTCAAATTTTGGCGCCGTTGCCGGGGAGCGGCTAGAGAAGTTTTCTTTTCTTTTTCTTTTTGTTATTTACTTTTCGTTTTCTTAAAAAAAATCCAAAAAAAATTAGTTACGTTTAATTTAGCTGTTGTTTTTGTTTTGCATGGAAGATTTTGGTGAGAACAGTGTAATCGGCAGACGAATGGACAAACTCCAGACGCGCCAGGCGCAACGCCGAACTCTTTGCTCGCCTACACCTGCGAACTCGATGCAATCAGAAGAGAAGTACGCAGAGATTTAGAGTTCAGATGGATGCTGAATTGCCAGACAGGACAACCAGCTGAATAATAATAATGTGGACGTACGCGCCACCACCTGTCGCGCGCGTACCTGCACCACCTGTGGCGCGACGCACCATCAAAGAGATGTCGGCTCCTCAAGCGTTAATCAGCCATGGTGCATCGTACTGCCCCCAGATGGTCACTTTGAGCTGCGGACTCAGCTTGTTCACTACATACCAAAGTTCCATGGTATGGCTAGTGAGAACCCAGTAAACACGTAGAGAGTTCGCGGCCATCTGCGAGAACATGAGGAATGGGAACGAGGATCCAGAGTTGCTTAAGTTGAGAGCTTTCCCATTCTCTCTATGTGATTCAGCTCGACAATGGTTGATGGGGCTAGCTCCGGGTTCAATAAGGACATGGCCCGAGTTACAAGAACGGTTTCTAGATAAATTTTATCCCGCGGCCAAGGTATCATTACTACGAAGAGAGCTAGCTGCCCCGAAGCAGTTGCACGGTGAGTCATTGTCAGAATATTATGAGCGGTTCAGGGAACTTGAAGCGAACTGCTACAATCATGGACTCCCGCAACATGTGTTGATCGAGAACTTCCTCAACGGATTAACTGAGATGGAACTCAGGTTGTTGAACGCTTGCGCAGGAGGCAACGTGAGGAATATGTATCCAGAGGACGTATGGAAGCTGATAGAAGACACTGCGGACCAAGTCAGATATCAAGTGTCGCTAGAGAACAACCGCACCAGAGCACTGCATCAGGTAGATGTAACCGGAGAGATCAAGGAATTGAAGGACATGATGCAGAAGTTGATGATGAAGCAAAGCGTCGATACTAGAACTTGTGAATTCTGTCACGCCACAGACCACCTGACTGACGCATGCCCCACCCTGTTTGAAGAACACGCAGATGTTAATGCTGTGGGTGGATGGAATAATGGACAAGCTAGGCAAGGACAGCCTAGATTTGGATTGGCAGAGAATGGTTTAGTTGGAAGAATGAGCAGAATTTCAGAGACCGCGCGCTGACTGGCGCGCGCAACCTAATGCCCACTGGCGCGCGACCTTACGCGCCAGCTGCTGCTTATAACCCGCCACATAAACGCGCTGAAGGACCAGTGCAGTACAACCAGCAGCCACCCAAGAATCATTAGAGGAAATAGTTAGTCAGTTGGCCGAGACAGTGACGAAGGAATGAAGAGCAGAATGATAAAAGGTTTAAATTGATAGAGAACCAGCTCACCCAGATCGCTACCACGTGAATGAACTGAAGGCTAGTGATGGCAATCTGCCCTCGCAAGTTATTCAAAAATCCGAAGGTAGTTAT